>PVJX010013599.1:0-47055 GCA_004027295.1 Dolichotis patagonum | reverse complement strand
TTTTTTTTTTTTTTTCTGAATGACCTTTTTTGGGGGGAGGGTACCAGGAGTTTTTGTTTGAATGTTTTTTGTGTGGTTGTTTTGTTTTGTTTTGGTACCAAGAATCGAACTCAGGACTTTGGGCTTGCTAGGCAGGCACTTATGCTACTGAGCTATATACCCAGCTGGGTACCAGAAATTGAACTCAACCCTGCGCTTGCCTGGCAGGCACTGTGCTGCTGAGCTATTTCCCCAACCCTGTATTTTTTCTGAAAATTAAAAATCCCAACCATGCGGCTGGGGATTTAGCTCAACAGAGTAAGTGCCTGCCTGGCCAAGTGGGAGTTAATGAGTTTGATCTCCGGACAAGATACAAAACAAAAAAAACAAAACCCAGCCATGTTTCAACCATGTTTATTTGTGTTTCTAGTATGTAGGTTTGATACATTCATTTTTCACTTATGTGTAGTGTACTCTGTAACTGTAGCACAGTTCATTTCTTTATTTTTTTGTTGATGGATTTAGAGGCATTTAGATTAACTGCTGGTGTGGACACCCAGTGTATCTCAGTACATACATGGAAGAATTTCTTTAGGCTATGTACATAAGGTAGAATTAATGGGCTCATTTATAGGCTGTATCAACTTTTTTTTAAATTTTATTTAAAGAGAAAAAAAAAACAGAATAAAGGGTAGCAACAATACAGAATTCCAAGGAAAACAGGAAAAGAACCAAAAAAAAAACTATTTAAGAAATCATTATTTGACAAATTACATACTGACATCTTGGAAATAGTTGTTCAAAATCACAAAATTAAAAAATGCAAAGTAGATAGATATTCAAACAGTGACACTGTTAACAGTTCTGCTCCACGATCTGACGAAAACAGCAATATGGTCATCCATCTTAAACACTCAAACATACATGCAATTATATCAAAAGGGTAAAGTTAAACACAACAAAACAGAACAAAGCAGGTCACAAGAAAGCAATGTAAGAGACATAAATTTCAAAGCTATACAATCGGAGATATTCACTCTCTATCATATTGACTCTTGTTTTCTTCCATATAGTTGTCCATATTGTCACTGTATAACTTTAATAAGTATTATTACCAAGTTGTTCTTCAAAGTATTTGTACCAATTACCAGTGTTTAACGGTTGCATATTGTTAATGTCCAACATTATTGGCAGTGCCGCGTGTTGTCAGTTGTTCTAGCCATTATGGTAGGTGGGCTTTTGTGTCTTATTATAGTTTTAATTTATATTGTTTATTTATGAAGATGTGATTAACTTTTTAATGTATTTATTGCTGTTCAGATTTCTTGTCTGCATTTTCCCTTGTTTGCCCATTTTTTCAATTGACCTCCCCCCCCCTTACAGTTTCTATGAAATTCTAGGACATGAAATTACATATCCTAGACAATCCTTGTTGGTAGTATGCTTTGGCATTATCTTAGTTTATCTTTTCACTTATCATATTCTATGCACAGAAGCTTTACATTTTATTGTAAATAAACATTTAAATTTGCCACTGAAACTCAGATTTTCTTTTTGGCTTTCAGTGGTCTATTTGTATTTTTAAAACTAGTTTGTTTTATTGAGTATAATTGAGGTACAATAAACTTCACATTATAAATGTATAATTTGATAAGCTTTGACGTATTTTTACATCCATGAAATGATGCTTATAATCAGGACAGTCATTATATTCACTGCTCCTAGAAGTTCCCAGTCTTTTGAATTCCTTCTCATTCCTCTCCATCACACATTACCTTCTCTACATAACTTTGTCTAGTTTCTATTTCTAAATTAGGTTATGGTTTTTAGAATATTAATTAATTAATTAATTAATTATTGAAATCTTCCTGCCTCAACCTCTGAGTGCTGAGATTATAGGTATGCACCACCATGCCTGGCTTTTAGAATTTTAACTAACTATAGTCATAGAGTCTCTTTGACCTCCTTGGCTCAGTATGATTATGTTGAAATACATGTAGTACTTATCAATAATTAATCTCTTATACGGACATGTCAGGATTTGTTTGTTCATTTACCTGTTGATAGACATTTGGTTAATTTTCATTTCTGGCAACTACAAATCAGGCTGTTATGAGCATTCAGTGTACCTGTGTGGAGAAAAAGTTTTTTAAAATTTTGTTTTTTTGAGACATGGTCTCATTCTTTAATTCATTCTGGCCTTAAGCTCACTATATAGTCCAGGCTGGTCTTGAACTCCCAGTGAACTTCGTGCCTTAGGCTCCCAAGTGCTGAAATTACAGGCATGCGCCACCACACCTGGCAACAAATGCTTTTTATTCCTTTGGGGGTGGTGATAAATACTTAGATAGAATATCTGGGTCATGTGACAGGTTTTTCAGATTAGTGGTATATCATTTTACATTCCTATCAACAATGCATGAAAGTTCTAGTTTCCCACTTCCTGGCTAATGCTTGGTATAGCTAGTTTAATGAAACCATTTTATAGTCAGTGATAGTTTATGGCAGTTCTAATTTGTATTTCCCTAATGTGTTGTTATATTGAATATTTTTCAATGTGCTTATTTGCTATCCTTATATTGTCTTGGGTGAAATGTCTGTTCAAGTCTTATGTCACTAAAAAAAATTAGGTTTTATTACTGTTGAGTTTTAAGAGAGGGATTTTGTGTGTTTCTAGATAACAGTTCTTAGTAAATACATTTGCAACCATTTTACCCAGCTCAAGGCCACTTTTTTTGTTTTTTACTGTTCACTATGGATCTTAGAGTTTTATGTTTTACATCTTCTGTGATTATTTGGAGATAATTTTTGTATAGTTTTAAGGAATAATTGGAAGTTATATTTTTGACATGTTCCTACCAGTGAGTGGTACATAACATGACTGTCCAATCAGGTGGTATAAAAGAATATAATCTTGCTTTTTTGTTTTTTGAAAGAGAAGCTCTCTATGTAGTTCAGGGTGGATTTGAACTCCATTTGTAGCCCAGGCTGGCCTTGAACTCAAAGCAGTCTTCCTGCCTCAGCTTTGTGAGTATTCAGATTAGAGGCATGGGCCATCATGCCCAGCTATTTTGATCACTTTTATTGGCCTTTTTACTAATAAATTAAAAAGCTGCTTAACGGAAAAGTCATGCATGTACCACTCATGGTTCAAGCTGCCAGCAAGACATAATACAAATTATAGTCCTGTCAAGAACATGTCAAAAATAAGAACATATAAAATCTCCAGTACCATTTGGAAAAACTATCTTTTCTCTGCTGAATCGACTTTGTACCTTGATGAAAATCAGTTAGCTCTGTGTGTAGGGGGTCTATTTCTTGACTTATTCCATTTCATTGATTTATTTTGATGCCATAACCATTATAATGCTATATTCTGTTCAGAGACAGGAAGCAGAATGGTGGTTTTCAAGGCTTGGAGGGAAGAGCAATATAAAGTTACTTTTTAATGGGTTCGGGTTCCTTTTTTTTAAATCTTTTTTTTTTTTTTAACAGTTTTTTGAGAGAGAGCCTTGCTATGTAGTTCACCCTGGCCTTGAACTCACTTTGTTCTTCCTCCTTCAGCCTCCTACAGAGAGATCTATGAATGAATGTTGGTGACTGTGGTACAACATGTATATATACTTAATATCACATAATTGTACATTAAAAAATTATTCATTTGAGAAGCTGTTACATTGCCTGTGTTTTACCACAAGCTTTTAAAAATTGTTTGACACAAAATCAAGGTCTAGAGAGATTATTTTGTAAATGATGAAGCAAAAGGCTTCTCTCATTCTTAAATAACTGTCACAGGATTCTGATTCTCTTACTTAGTGTGATAAAGTCTGGATTTTAAAATCTTCTGATTTAAGTAGTAGTTTAGTAATTTTAGTAATGACTCACTGCAGCAGAACTGGGGAACTATTTATATTAATCTGTTTTTTTAATCCCAATCTTTTCTAGAATATTTTTGAGCTATAGTCTCAAGACTCACAGTTAACTAATTTTTTTGTTAATATATAAAATTTATATTTTTTTATTTATTAAATAGCCTTACTGTGTTGGCTAGACTGGCTGCAAACTAATGAGCACAAGTCGTCCTCTTGCCTCAGCCTCTCAAGTAGATGTGACTATAGGTGTATGTCAGTCAGTATACCTGAAACCATTAAGGTTACAATTCAGTGGCATTAAATACAATGTACAACCATCACTTCCATTTGTCCAGAGACTTTTTCATTTTCCCAAAATGAAACATTAACTCCCTGACGTCTTTAAAAGCCACCCTCCTACATTCTGTGAGTTTAGTAGGCATCTTATATAAGTAGAACTATAAAGTCTCTTTGTGGCCAGATTATTTCCTTAGTGTAAAGAACCTCAGCATTCATCTTGTAGTGTATGCTAGAATTGATTTTCCTTTTAAAGCTGCATGGGATTCCATCCTATGTACATGAGACATTTAGGTAGTATTACATTTTGTTCCTCCATCTGTCTGTGGTTACTTCAGCTTGTTTTTGAAAGTAATGCTATTATGAGCATAAGTATCCAGATATATCTTTGAGATTTGACTTTCAATTATTTTGGGGTATGTACCTGAAGTAAAATTTTCACATCATGTGGTGACTGATTAGTTTTTGGAGGAACCATCATACTTTTTTTATGTTTTTGTTTGTTTTTTTGGAGACAAGGTCTCCCTGTGTACCCCAGGCTGACCTTGAACTCATAGCAGTCCTATTGTCTCAATTTCCCAAGAGCTGAGTTTATAGGCATGCACCATCACACTCACCAACACACCCAGTCTATAGCAGCAGCATTACTAGTTTATTTCCACCAGCAATGCAGACATGTTTGTTTTTCCACATCCTTGTCAACATTTGTTATTTTCTGAGTACCTCCCTGGCCCCAAATAATAGCCATCCTAGTAGATGAAATGGTGTCACATTGTGGGTTTTTTTGTTTGTTTGTTTGTTTGTTTTTATACTGGGAATTGAACTCATGACCTCAGGCTTGACTCATTGTGGTTTTGATTTGCATTTCTCTGCTTAGTAGTATTGAGCAACTTTTCACATGCTGTTGGCCATTTGTATCTTTGGAGATATATCTGTTCAAGTCCTCTGCCTATTTTTAAATTATTGGGCAGGGGCAGGTATTAGGTATTGAACCTGGAGCCTCATATAAGCAATGCAGGTACTCTATCCCTGAGTATATATATTCCCATCCCCACTTCACCCCTGCCACCTTTTTGGTGGTACTAGGGACTGAACCTAGTGCTTCCACTGAGCTACATCCCATAGCCCTTTTTATTATTTTTAAAATTTTTTTAATGTTTTGTCTTTTTTGAGACAGGGTCTCGTTATTCATTTCAGGCTGGCCTTGAACTCACTTTATAGCCTAGACTGGACTCCAACTCAATGATCTTGCTGCCTCAGCCTCCTGAGTGCTGGGATTATGCCTCATTCCTTTTCACATTTTAAATCTCATTTGTTTGTTTGTTTGTTTGTAATGGGGTCTTATTATCATAGTCCACGCCAGTCTTGAGCTCACAGTATAATCCAGAGGTTTTTGTACCTTAGCCCTCCCAAAGTGCTAGTATTACCAGCATGCATCACTGCATTCAGCTTCTTTTTAAAAAATTTTTATTTTGAGACAGTCTTGCTGACTTACCCTGGCCTCAAGCTTGTGATTCTTCTTCCCTTAACCTCCTGAGCAGCTGGGATTTCAGGCATGTGCCAGTTTATCCAGCTAATGGTTTTAATCTCAATATTAATGAGTTTTAAAAATACATTTTAAGTTTCAGGCCTTTCACAGAATGATTTGCCAACATTTTCTTCCATTTTGTGAACCTTTTTATTCTGTGCTCTTTGATGCAGTTTCATTTTCTAGACTGTGCTTTTGACATGCTACCTAAGAAATCATTGCCAAATTCATTGCTAAAATTTCCCCTGTGTTTTCTTACAAGTGTTTTATAGGTTTAGCACTTATGTTTGGGTAGTTGACTGAGTTTGAACTCAATTTGTATGTGGTGTAAGGTAAGGACCCACCTTTCATTCTTTGGAAATAAGGATATCTAGTTTTCCCAACATTAATGACAGATTGTCCTTTTCGCTATTCCATATTCTTGGCACATTCTGTGAATTATTTTGGGACTATCTGTTGGAGTCTATTGGTATATGTGATACGTTTTTATTACTAACTCTAGTAATTAAATGTAATGATTATGGGCCGGGGGTATTGCCTGCCTGGCAAGTGCAAGATCCTGAGTTCGATTCCTGGTACCAAAAAAAAAATTTTTTTAAGAGATTAAATCATTAAAAGAACAAAAATGTGTTCAACAGTGATGAAAAGGTTATAAATTAAATACTGTTGCCCATTTCAAGCAGATCCTCAAAAAATTGAGTTTAAATTATAATATATTACAATTGTACAGATCCTTGATCTGTCACTGTCTTACTTTACTGTTAGGAATGTAAACTGTAACAAATTTTCTGGAGCAGAATTTAGTGCTAAATAAAATCTTAAAAATTATGCACCCAGCAATTCCATTTATAGATTATTATTCTAAGAAAATTCTCATGAATAAGTTAGGCATAAGGGTACTTATCTCAGAGTTACATATAATACTGCAAAGTTAGATACCATGATGTTTATAAATAGAGAATTGGGTAATAAGGTGTAGTAAACTGACCCTGAAATACAGATGTTGAAGACAACTTTAAAGACGCATAGTATGCATCCATAATACTTCAGTTTAGTAGCTGGGTATCCTGGCACATATCTGTAGTTTTAGCATTTGGGATGCCCAGTCAGGATGATTGAGAGTTCAAGGATATCCTGAACTACATAGTAAGGTCATGTCTCAAAACAACAACAACCTCAACCATAACTTCACTGTAGACATTAAAGAAATCATTAGTGGAGCTGGGCACTACATTTAGCTCAGGGGCATAAGCACCTGCCTGGCAAATGCAAGGTCGTGAGTTCTCTATCCCGGTAACAAAAACAAACAAAACCTCCCCAAATCATTAGTGTTACCTGTTAACAGTGATTTATTTGTAGGTGCTAGTGAAGTGGTATAACTGTTAGGAGAAAACAGCAAATGTCTTTTTTAAATTGAGAATGAGACAAAGTTAGCAGGCACAGTTAAATCCCATGACAGAATCAGTATCTAAGAATAATCTTAGTAGGCTGGGATGATGGACAGAATCCAAGGAAATTTAATGAGATGGATGAAAAATTTAAGAGAAGAGTAATGAGTTTTACATTTTTGGCTATAAAAAAATCAGCTCTAGCTAATATATAAAGTGTGAGTTGGGGCACAATGGCAACAT
Source organism: Dolichotis patagonum (assembly GCA_004027295.1). Classification (NCBI taxonomy): domain Eukaryota; kingdom Metazoa; phylum Chordata; class Mammalia; order Rodentia; family Caviidae; genus Dolichotis; species Dolichotis patagonum. The sequence goes on along the minus strand of PVJX010013599.1, from coordinate 39,769 downwards.
AAGTAAAAGATTTAGGATTTTAATTTATTTTCTCAACATAAGCAGCCAGCTGCTCTCACTTCTTTTTCTTTCACATTCAGCTTATTTTCTTCATGGGACACATCCAGTATATCCTCATTACTAAGTGATAATAGATCTCTTCACCATTTACTCCCATTTTACTCCCTACTCATCTTTTAAATTTCTTTTAACTTTTTAAGGTTGATTTCTATTTGAAGTCCTTTCATTCCTTTCAACCTTTGTTTTTCATTCCCTTTAACTTTACATTTTTTCATTCATGCATTCATTCGTTTGGTGCTGGAGATTTGAGCCCAGGGCTTATACATTCTAGGCAAGTGCTTTACCCCTGAGCCCCACTCCCAGCCCCATCTTTGTATTTTAATCTTGATTCCATTACCAAAAGAAGGAAACAAAAGTCCCAGATCCATCTAGTTAAAAATGAAAAAAAGGTCAGATCACAACAGCTACTGCCAAAATCTAGATCATTAGTTAATACTATGAAAAATTGTACTCCAACAAATTGGAGATTTTGAATAAATGAACAGATTCCTAGAAACAGAATTACCAAAACCAAACCAAGAAGGTAAAAAACTCTGAACAGTCGAATAACAGACAATGAAATCGAGGCATTAATAAGAAGCTGTCAACTAAAACAAAGTCCAGAACCTGATGAATTCACTGCTGAATTCTACAGGACCATCAGGGAAGATATAATGCCAGTATACCTCAAGCGCTTTAGTGAAACTAAAAGGGGCAAAGTCATTCCTGGAAACTAACGTTACCTTGATTCCCAAACGTGACAAGGACCAAGCTAAAAATGCAAATTACAGGCCAATCATTTTAGTAAGCATAGATGATAAAAATCCTTAACCAGATACTGGCAAAAGGTCATACATCATAAAGTAGGCTTCATCCCAAGGATACAAAGATGGTTCAACATACACAAATCAGTAAGTCTAATATACCACATAAACAGAAGCAAGGGCAAAAAATCATATGATCATATCAATAGATGCAGAAAAAGCTTTAGACAAAATCCACCAGCCATTATAGAAAAAAAGAAACAAACTAAAGAATATAGATTAGAATGATCTTTTCTCAACCTGATAAAGACCACTTATAACAAACCAACAATCAGTATCACCTTAAATGGGAAAAGCTGAAAACTTTCTCTCTAAAATTAGGAACAAGACAAAAATGTTGCCAGAAGTGGTGGTGTACAGTTGTATTTCCAGCACTTGGGAATTTCAGGCAGGAGGAGCACTGGAATTCTAGGGCAGCTTGGATTACAAAGTGAGTTTTATGAAGGCCAGCCTGAGCTACAAAGGGAAATGTCTCAAAAACCAAAACGAAAAACAAACAAAAAAATAGAGAAAACAATTCTAAAATTCATATGAAGCAGAAGAGGCCCCGAATAGGAAAAGCAATTCTGGGCAACAAAAACAAAGCAGGAGGCATCACAGTCTCTGAGTTTAAGATGTGTCACAAAGCTACAGTGATTAAAAACAGCATGCTAGGCATGGTGGCACATGCCTATAACTCCAGCACTCAGGAAACAGGTGGGAGGACTGCAGCAGGTTCTAGGCCAGTCTGAGCTTCGCAGTGAGTTCAAGACCAGCTTGAACAAGGTAGGTAGCAAGACAAACAATAACATGGTAGCCAGATGTGATGGCTCAAGTTTGTGATCCTTGCACTCAGGAAGGTGAAGTTGGAGAGTCACTGTGAGTACAGGGCCAGCCTGGGCTAAATAGTGAATTTAGTGCCAGCCTGAACTACACAGTGAGACCATGTTTCAAAAACCAAAAATAAATAACTAAAAACAAAACAGTGTTGACACAAAACAACACAACATAAAGACGTGCATCTTTGACAAAGGGGCCAAGAAGCATACACAAGGGGAAAAATAACACGTTTAATAAATGATGCGGGCAAGGAAAACTGGCAGATTAAAGCTAGAAACAGTATTGTTACTTTTTCCTAAATGCTTTCTTTGTCTCTACCAGCTATTAAACTAAAATGAAAATGGATCAAATATCTACATAAAACATGTTAACCTGTCAACATCATTTGACCATTATCGAAATACAAACAATACTGAGATTACTTTCTACTCCAGAAAGAGTGGGTGTCATCAAGAAGTCAAATAATAACAAATGAAAGTGAGGCTGCAGGGCAAAGGAACCATTCTACTGTACATTGTTGATGTGAAAGCAAACTAGTACAGCCACTGGAGATAATTTTAAAAAACCAAAACTAGAAGTTTGATCCAACTGTTCCCTACTAGATATCTTCCCAAGTGAGTTAAAGTTGTTATATCACAGTGATACATGTGTACTCATGTTTAGTGGTACAGTTCATCATAACTAAATCTTTGCCTGCATGTCCATCAACAGATAAGTGGTTAAAATGTGATGTTCATGTACAGGAGAATGCTGCTATACAGAAGGATAAATTCTGCTAAAAGACTGGATTTGAGTCCTTTGTAGGAAAATGGATGCACTTTGAGACAGTAATGTTAAGTGAAATAAATCAGACACATAAGCTAAAATATTGCATGTTTCTCTTATGAGAAACTGAAAATAAAAATCAAAGAGTTGAATAAAAGATAATAGGAGACAAATTTTGTAAATGGGAAAGGAATCAAGAGATAAGGGGAAGTTGGAGAAGAGGTTGTAAAAAGAATCAAGTTATGTGCATGTACCAACTCTTCAGTGAATATAATTGTTAGTACTGCAAACGTGATAATAAAATGAAAAATAGTTGATCACATAATTCAGAGAAGTAGTTCAAGTGCTACCCCCTCCTGGATGTTTACCCCTTACATCATAGCCACATTTTCCTTGGATTTATAATTCTGAGAATTTCATGTGATAAGAAATTTAAATCAAAAGTTTTCTTGACAGGTGTGTTGATGCACAACTGTGATCCCAGCACTTGGGAGACTGAGGCAGAAGGATTGCTGTAAGTTGGAGGCTAGCCTGGGCTACAAAGTGAGCTCAAGACCAACCTGAACTACAGAGCAAAACCCTGTCTCAAAAAGACCTCCCCAAAAAGTTTCTTAATGTGCAGAATTTGAAATAATATATAGCCTTCCCTATTTAAAAAAATCATGTTAAGTTCCTTTGCCATCCGATGTTTAGTTTTCAGAATAAAACACCAGCTATTTTTTTGTCAGTTTTGTATAAGCCACTACCTTCTAATGTAAGGGCTGTCAGTCAGCAGCATTGCTGGAAAACTTTCCTCAGAAGCAGTCATAAGTGGAAGTTAGATGCTGTACACTCTTAGGAAGAAGGGTAAGTGATTACTTGTTATATTTCTCATTGCAGAGTATTGAAGGTTATCCTTGGGAAGAAAAAGTCAGAATTTGAAAGCATACTGAGGTAGTTGTAGGGCTATACATTTTGGGAACACATACTGCATAGTGATTGTTGGTTCTGGAGCCAGATGGCTGTAATTCAGATTCTGAATTTAACACTTACCCATAGATGACTTAAGATGAAAAAATGTCTATTTCTTGATTTTGGAAGTGGGCTGGGGTTGTAGCCTCCTTTTGGAGTGTTTGTCTAGTTCTTAGGAGGCCCTGAGTTCAGCTCTAGTAAATGTCCTGTGTTACCAAAAAAGATCAGGTATTTTGGTGATCAATCGCTTAACTCACAGGGTGGTTGTATTAAGTAAGTTACAGCCACATGAAGGAAATGTTCAGAGAAATGTGTGATTAAGCAATTTTGTCCTTGTGAACATCATAGAATGTACTTACACAAACCTAGATGGTGTAGCCTAATACCCATTTACATTATATGGTATATAGCATGGTGTTTCTATGTTATAAATCTATACATCATGTTACTATGTTAAGTGAATGCTCTGGGTAGTTGTCACATGTTAGTGTTTGTGTATGTAAATATATCTAACCATGGAAACATACAGTAAAAATAGTAAGGAATAGAAGTTTTTTAGTTCCAAGATAATCTTACCATCATCAATATATATATATGCAGTGAATGGCTATAGTAGCATGAAAGCTGTTAAGAAACTACCTAAACCATACCATGTGTTTAATATATATAACTATGGTCATTCCATTGGGAAAATTGGTACTGAAATCTGTGGAGAATTTTTTTTTTTGTACTGAGGATCAAATTCATGGCCTCACTTTTGCCCGGCAGGTGCTTACACCACTGAGCTAAATCCCTGGCATCTCTGTGAATTTTAAATTGAAATACTGAAATACATCCATCCACTGGGAAAATTGGTACTGAACTCTGTGAGTTTTAAATTGGAATACTAGAGTACATATTTACATGGCATGTAAATATGACTATCCTGACAGGAATTCTTTTCTCTTTTTTCCTTCTGGTTTTTTTGGGGTGGGGTGGGGGGTATCTTCTTGAGACAAGGTTTCTCTATGTAGTTCATGTTGGCCTTGAATGCACTTTGTAGCCCGGGCTGGCCTTCAACTCACAGCATTGCTCCTGCCTCAGCCTCCCAAGTGCTGGGAATATAGGCGTGTGCTACCATGCCTTGCCTTTCATTTTTTATTTTTGAGACAGCCTCACAAATGTAGTCCAAGACAGCACTGAACTTGATATGTAGCCCAGGCTGGACACAACTTAAAAAAAAAAAGATGATAATGTTTATTCCAGTGAATATTCAGATGCCCAGAGTATGTTTGTAGTGGGTATTTTAAGAATGCTTCACTACTTAATTTGAACTACTGACATAAAGATTTAGGAGCATAAAAGTATAAATCAGTATAGGGCAAATATTAAACATAAATTCCACAGGGTATAGGATATTTGAAATTACATAACTTGTGAAAGTCTTTTATTTTTAATTTTAAAGAGGGTAAAACTAAACATAACAAAACAGAACAAAGCAGATCAGAAGAAAATGTAAGTGACACAGATTTCAAAGCAAGACAACAGGAGATCTGCAGTTGGCTACCATAATGACTCTTATTTTTTTCTAAATAGTTGTCTGAAAGTCTTGATAGACTATATCAGAAAATGGTAAATAGTTGTCTGAAAGTCTTGATAGACTGTATCAGAAAATAGTAGTAGCAGGATATTCTCATTGAGTTTTGGGATTATGAAAAGACTGATCTGAAGTTATGTGTTCTTTCCATTTATCTGTAATGCAGTTACATGGTTAGCAGTGGTAAATTTTCATCTTTGGTTTTTCTTATCATGGTAAAGTGACACACTCTGAAAGATGTCTTCTTCTCCAGAACCTAGTACTGTATTATAATAAGCTATATATAAATATTTTTCAGTAAGTGAAATAAACGCTGAATGTATTCAGCAAACATTTAGTGAGACTTAAGAATGAATGTCTAGTGGTGATTTAAGTCAGTTGAGGAGTGGTAGGCCCATAAAGATTCTTGAGTTATAATATTAATTTCATGGAACATTAAAATCTAGTAGTTGAGACAGAGGTCTCACTGTGTGTTCAGGCTAACCTTGAATTCACTGTGTTGCCCCGGGTGGCCTTGAACTTGTGACATCCTCCTGCTCAAGCCTGCGGAGTGCTGGGGTTACAGGCGTGAGCCACAGTGCCAAGCTTATTGTAAAAAATTTCTTAACGGAGATGAGAAATCTTAGTTATATAACAGATCAGCAATAGCTCTACTTTTAATTTGTTCCATTGGTGAGCAGGATTATTTGGGGTTGTTTTATGATCATCTTACTTGATTTATTTACTTCATTAAAAATTGAAATGCGGGCTGGTGATTTAGTTCAGTGGCATAAGCGCCTGCCTGGCAAGCGCAAGGTCATGAGTTCAATCCCCAGCACCCCCCCCCAAATTGAAATGCGATTAAATGTTGATATAATGATCTGAAAATACCAATGAAGTCAATTTGTCCAAAGCAACAGCGACCAAGTAGTAAAATACTTACTGAGTGGGTATACTAAAATAACTTTACTGATACTCAAGTATGCAAGGATCAGATAATCCAGTGTGTTAGTTCAGAGTACTGCTGCTATATGTGACTTGTGTTATCATATATTTCCTTATAAGAGGACCTTAAATTTTAAAGTAACCCAAACTGCACTAACAGTTCTCAGTGATCAGAAGTGATCAATAAGAGGAAACTAGAGCTTCAGAAAATGCAATAAAATCCTGTGGTACTACCATATCTATTTTTAGTTCTTTGGGCAGAAAATTAAAGTGAAGATAGGGATTTAGGAATTTTTGATGATACTATTCTGTAGATAATGAATTTCAGATCAAGTTAATTCATTTAAGAAAAAGCTGACATTTGTAAATGACATCTGTAGAAGTAGCCATAACCAAAAAGTCTATTAGGAACTCCCTGGCCCAGTCAGAATCTATATTCTACGCAAGAAGTGGTTGTATAGCAGGTGAACATAGACAAAACATAATAGAAGAAAATAGAACATAATAGAACATTAATAGAAGAAAAATACATTAACAGTCTGGCACATGTGAGACCCTGGCACATGTGAGACCCGGGTTTCAATCCCCAGTACCTCAAAGAGAAAAGAAATAATATTAACAGGAGAAAGAATAATTCCTTGAATCTAGAAAGAGTCCTCAAAGAATTTCAGCACTGTTCAGGAAGAAAATAAACCAGCATTTCACCATCCTTTGAGCCAGTTGTTAATGATATAACACATGCAATTTATCAGGTTTTATTGCAGTTCTATTTTCTTTTGGTTTAGGTTCCGTATTTATCAGGTAACTTTTCAGATACCACAGTAAGGAGAACAGGGGACCTTGTGTGGTTATGTGATCATTCTCCAGTTGTAAACAAACTGGCGTTTGGCCTTTATGTTAATTTTTTAATGTAAATCTTTTTTAAAAATAGTTATAAAATTTTCTTCTTCTAATTTATTATAAATTAATCCTCAGAAGCTTAATCAGGTCTCTGTGCAGACAAAAAGGGCTTTAGAGAGCCATAGAGCTGATTGTCATACTCAGGAATCTCTTCTTCCTGCCTTTACTCTCCCTCTCTTCCCCCACCTCCACCCCCAGTCTAATGATGTATTAATGAAACGCATTACTGAATTTCAGAGGTGGTAAATCTGGCCTTACAGTGAGAATAACTAAGCATTTTATGTCTATACTCTCATTACAAAAAAACAGTTCTGCCTTTAACTCTACTGATTTTTTTTTTTTTTTGGTGCCGGGGATCAAACTCATCACCTCGCGTTTGCCAAGCAGGCATTTACACCGCTGAGCTAAACCCCCAGCCCCTCTACTGAATTTTTTAAGCTCTGAAAATAGAACCCTCTAAACAAACCATTTCCTAAAAAGTCAAACAAAAGGTATATGTATATATCTGTTAGAAAAAAGGGGACGGATACTGTGTTTGAGAAACAATTTGTTTCATTATTTTTATTTGTAAAACAATCCAATATTTATTTAATTTTATTTTTTAGACTTTACTGCAATATGCAAGCAACAAGAATGCATCTGAACATATTGTGTATCTTCTGGAGGTGTATCGACTTGCCATCCAAAGCTTTGCCAGTGCACGTCCATTTTTAACTACTGAATGTGAAGATGTCCTCCTAGTGCTTGGCAGATTAGTATTGTAAGTTCAAAAATTTAGTATTCTTATTGAGTGCCCTTGTTCTTAATGCTTGCCTAATTTTTCTTTACAGTGACATTATATTTATTCTTCAGAGAATCAAAGTGTCATACCTTTCTTTGTTTTTGGATTTTTGAGACAGGCTCTTGCTATGTAGTTCAGGCCAACCTTGAACTCTTAGTAGCCCAGGCTGGCCTCAAAATCACAGTGATCCTCCTGTCTCAGTCTCCTAAGTGCTGGTGTTACAGGCATGTACTACCACACCCAGCTAAAGTCATACTTGTGAAAGAAATTTTCTTCCACAAGTCTTTATCCTCAGTTTCTCAGAGTCTTTATCCTCAGTTTCTCAGGAGATAAAGTCCAAGTGAAGCTCCCGCTAAACAACATATTTAACTGCCTGAACAGTGGTTTTTTTTTTTTTTTTTTTTTTTTTAACTGAGGCTTAGAATTGAAAAATGACACATATCTCTCTGTCCCATAGATATGGGTTAATTCAAATGACGGTATCTGGAAGCTGTGGTGATCATTGAGGAACACTACATACATTGGGGAAAATAACGTAAAAATCCTCAATTATAGTAGTTGAACCAAGAATAATTTTGCCAGTAGAAAATACCAGGGTGTAGTTTAAGATTATCACCTTAAGAGTTCATGATCATTTAGCTGTTGTTTTAATACTTTGCAGACTAGTAACAACAAAATAGCACCTTTAATTTATTGTTTCTCTGCAAAGTGAGAAACAGCAGTTACTCAGCTTACAGATTTGCACTAGGATAATTTGTAGTCTAGGTGGCTTATTTTATTTTTCTTTGGTCTGACCTGTTTTTCAGCCTGTTACCCAGAGTCAGAACCTCTAACATATTTTCATGGACCACAGTTATTCTTAGCTTTACAATCCCATCATTCTTGCCAATCATTCTACTTCTGTGACAGAAATTTATATAGATGATGGTTTCATATATTTATCATTTCATCAACTGAAGTTATAGTAATTTGAGCTCCTGCTTTTACGTAGTCAAAATTGTTCCTGTATGAGTGCTTCTCATATTCAAACAAACTGAATAAAATTGCCTGAAATACAATTTCTATAAAGTTTGTATTCTTACCAAATGTATCAGAGCAACAATGTGAATATAAAACTTTGTGACTTATTTTTTCCACATTTTTAAAGTTGAAAAGCCAGTTTAACAACTTGAAAGAAAATGTTGATGAGTAAACAAGTTTAAATTAGCCTAAGCAAATGAAAAATGTGTGTCCAGTATTGATTTCATACTGTATTACTGTAATGACCTTTATATACTTATTTAGTTATTTGTATTGTAGGAGTTGTTTTGAATTATTGCTTTCAGTCTCTGAAAGTGAACTGCCATGTGAGATCTGGGTACCGTTCCTTCAGACTCTACAGGTGAGTCGATTTTAAATTTAAAAAAGTGTTTATTTGTGTAGGCATCTAAGACCCCTACTTATTTACTTTCAGAAAACTGAAATTGGAAACTCAGAACAAAAACAAGTTCATTGTGTATCTGTATTAAGTTCTTGAGAAAAATGACCTCCACCTGATGAGGGTAAATTAAATTTAAAATCATATTTGGTTACAAGATAGCATACAGTATTTCTGTCTTTCACAGTGTACTTACATAGTTTGTAAAGCACTGGATTTCATCACATCTGAGGTTCACTTTTCTTCCCCTAACACTTCAGGGGCATCAACAAGCATTGCAAGTCTCAGAAACAACCAAAATAATCATAAATGCTACTGATTCGTTTTACTTTTAGAAAAACTACTATTTTCACATTAACTCATCACCTTTCTTAGGTAGATGAGGAGATGAGAAAATAGCAAGTTAGAGGGGAGGGGGAAAAGATAGGAAAAAAATCAAAGATGTTGCCAGTAGCCAAAGGCAAATTTGTTACTAGAAACTTACTAGATACTGAAGAACTATTTAAAAAAAAAAAACATAATAAATACAATGGACCCTTGACTTACAAGTTGTTTGTTCCCCCTGGCAGGTTGTAACTAAAGTTGTCAGTTGAAGGCTCAGACTCATCTACACAGCCTTCCGAGTTTCTCTCCTGTGTACAAGTGTATCTCAGTGTCCTTACAAAGACATTGGCCTAGGATCTCTCAGTTAACCCCATAGAGGAAAGGATGTTGTAATGTTCCTGCCAGAACTCTTTAAGGGTTAAATCTGTACCTGAGTCCAACTGGAAGCATAAGCAGCTGGCGTTTGGCCCGTAACTCACAACTTTGGTCCTAAGTTAAAACTAAAATTCTGGTCATAACCCAAGTTGTTCATATGTCTGTTCGATTGTAACTTGAAGATTCATTGTCATAACAATTATTTATTGACAACTAAATATGATTGCTTTTCTGAATTTTTTTATTTTTTATATCCTTTAACCTAATAAACCTGTGTAATGGTGTGGCATTTATATTGTGTGGAAATCCTGTACCAAACCAAAAAGAAGAGGCCTTGCACCAAGGAGTTAGAAGGCAAACTATTTTACCAGTGGGCTGGCAAGAAGACCAGTTCCACATTACCAGCCCTGAGGCATCTTTGTTTGAGTTTTGGTTATATGGGGTTTGCAAGCAGGAAGTACAAAAACCAATAGGGAATCAGTTATAAACTATGTCATATGTTGTTAGGCAAATTGGGCAGATTGAGTTAGAAAAATTGTTTATCATAAGGTGGGGAGTCTTGGGAGGGAATTGGGGTGAGGAGGTGTGTGAAATCATATATGTCCTTGTCCTTGACTAAGCTAGACAGTCCTTGGAACAGGTTAGTAAAACAAGATATATTTTTAGGTTTATAGAAGCACTGTGGCTGGACTGGGTCAAGTTGACCTGGACCAGAATATCTACAGAAAGCAACTGAATACAGTCAGTCAAGGCTGCCTGGGTTTGGTGGTCCAGCTATGGGATGGGCCACGTGAGCGCATCATCTCAATATGGTGTAAAGCTGCTAGCTAGTTTTCACATTTTGAATTTTTTGTTACATTTTCAATTTTCTGTTACAATATGAATTCAGCTCACAAATGGGGAGACAGGTGAATAGAGGTTAATTAACTTGCCAAAAGTAATATCCACATTCAACGTAGCACTTACTTTGTTAAATGCTTTCTCCAGAATATGGAATTCTTTTGTTGATCAGACATGAAGAGTATGTTTTTAAATATATAGTCAGTAAGTTAATGTAGGAATACAGATAAATATGAGACATGGTCCTTTTTGAAATGTGAAATATAAAGCAGAATTTTTCTTATTGTATATAGTAAACAGCAGTTTGGTATCATGGGTACTTTTGACAAAAGAAAAAGAGACTTTTATCAAAACAGGCCGCTGATAGAATATTTCTCAGTCACTATTTACACCTGTGTAACTATTCTAGACATTTTTTTCTTATAGATCAAATATCTAGTCTGAAACGGTTTTTTGAAGAGTAGGGCAATCTATTAGGAAAAAGAAATAAGGGATAGGAATAGCTACTGAGGGGGGCCTCAATGGGTTTTCCTGGATTTTTAAAATAAAAATGAGAGCCCATTTTCTGCAACTTATGTTTTTACTTAGTAGTCATCATGTACATATAATAAGTAGGATTGCTTATATAGCTCTCCTTTTTTGATAGTTGTCTAGAATTGTTTTGTGGCTGCACCATAAAGTATTTAACCAAATATTATTGCTCTTTATTTATTGATAGTAGAAATCGAACTCAGGACCTTGTGCTTGCCAGGCAGGTGCAGTGCCACTGAGCCATACCTTTAGCCCTATTTATTTTAAATAGTATTGGAGTAAACATCTTGTACCAGTATTTTTGTGTTGTACATTTCAAAATGTGCTTTTCTAGTATATTTTCACTTTAAGAGCAATACTAAAGTTTTAAAATTATTTTTCACCTGGGCATGGAGGCACATGTCTGCAGTCCCAGCACACAGAAAACTAAGATTGGAGGGTCATGGTGAGTTCAAGGCCAGCCTGAGTACATAGTGAGATCTTGTCTGAAAACAAAAAAAGAGAAAATTATTTTTTAAATATCTCCATAGTTTCTAAAGAACTCCATATCAACTTCCTAAAAGTAACTTTATTAAAGTTATTAAAGAGTGTAATAAAATACAGTATTTGTATTCCTAGTGAACTATGTTCTGAATTTTAACAAGTGGAAAAGTAAAAACCTTAAGTTTAAACTGAGTTTTAAAATTTAGTTGCTATATGTCATGGCTGGTGACATTTCCTACCAAAATATGACAGTCTTGTTAGATATTACAAATTAGATACCTGGACACAGCAAATGCTGACATTTTCATGTAGACTGTGTTTTCACTTCAGGGTAAATGCTTGTTCTAAATTAGGGAAGTCTGAGGACAGTAGAAGCTGTTAATGGAAAGTTATATTAGCTAAATATTTCTGCTTGTAAACCTTAGAATTACCATTTTTTGTATTAGTTCCATACCTTAAACTCTTTCTCAGCAGATAACTTAGCATACTGAGTGTGAGTGAGTTTAAAAAAACTTTAAAAGATTAAAAAAACTTGAAAAGATTAAAAAAACTTTTTTTTAATCTTAATCTTTTTTTTAATCTTAATGTGTGTGTTTGTAAAAAACCTGTTGTGGTTTAACAAAGTTAAGAAAAGGGTCTATATATTTCACTTCAATGAGTATAAAACTATTCTTATGTCTGTCAGTATTTTGGGGTTATGTTTTCCAAAAGAAAATTATTATAAGTGGTAACTTACATTGCTAGAGAATTTCAACAGTTTAAAGGAAGCAAGTTTTAAGGGTTTTCTTTGTTTTTGTTTTTGTTTTTTTGGGAGACAGAACCTCTCGCTGTTCAGACTGACCTTGAACTCCTGCCTGAGCCTCCCAAGTGCTAGGGTTATAGGCATGTGCCACCATGCCTAACAAAAGTTAAAATTTTAGAACATGGGAACAACTTCACTATAATCAGGAAACCTCACTAGTAATAAAGAGCAGTGAGACATGTACATTCATTTATTCATTAAGACAAGGCCTTACTATGCAGTTCAGGCTGATCTTGAACTTACTATGTATCCCAGGCTGGCCTCAAACTTGAGGTGATCCCTCTGCCTCAGTCTGTCAAGTGCTGAGATTACAGGCATGCACCTGATGAGACATGTACTTTTAATCATTTCTATTGAGTCAAGGGGATCCCTTTTCCCCTGTGTATAAGGTACTTGTAGAGGATGGATTATTGGTAATTACATTTTCTTTGTGTGTGGAATAGATGGAGCTAATAACCAAAACTTTCATAACATTTTGTATGGAAGTACCTCATGTCAAAAGTATTTAATAGAAGAATTTAAATAATAATGTAATTAGTGTCACTAATATTTCTGTTGAAAGAAATAGGCTGCTTGTATAAATACTGCAGAATCCTTTAATGAAAATGGTACCAGTGGCCTTGAATCATTAAATCAGTTATACCAAAGTTATTAGGTCTTAAGAGTCTGACCATCTTAATACGTAGTGGATCAGTCCAAATACCCACCAATAACGTAAGGACCTAAACTGATTGCGGTGACAGTTTTACCTGGAGGAAATTCGGGAAAACTTGTAAAGGTACTGTTTAACATAGTTAAAACATCTTAGTTTTGTTTTATTTGTGTAATTGTACAGAGCTTTGAGGGTAGTCTTTTTCTTTGAATATTTTAAGAAATCCAAACTATAGGTCCTTTCAATTTATGTATAAGATATATTGAAAAGACAAAACTTTTTTTTAATCTTAATATCTTATTTTCTGTATATACTTTTTTTTGTTTTAGGAATCACATGATGCATTGTTGGAGTTTGGGAATAATAACCTACAAATATTGGTTCATGTTACCAAGGAAGGGGTGTGGAAAAACCCAGTACTTCTTAAAATACTGTCTCAACAGCCAGTAGAAACAGAAGAAGGTAAGTTTTAAAACTTCACTGACAATATTGGAGGAGAATTTATCTTTAAGGGAATTGAAATTGATTATGGGTTAAGATTTTGTTAATTTCACCTCTATATGCCTGGTTTTTCTTAATCCTGTTTGGTTTGGAGACAGGGTCTGTGTAGTTCAGGCTGGCTTTGAGTTCACTATGTAGCCTAGGCTGTCGTTGAACTGTTGTCTCAGCCTCCCAAGTGCTGACATTATAGGCATACACCACCATGCCTGGTTTTCTTCTCTTTTGAATAGTAAAAATTAACTACTATCATTTAATGTGTTGCTTGTTAAATAAGGATTCTTTTCTTTTTAGGTAGTTTTTAGGTAGTTTTCTTTTTAGGTAGTTTTTTTGCAGTGCTGGGAATTGAACCTAGGGTTTCACGTGAGCTGAGACCTTTGTGCTTTGCTAACAATGTTCATAAAAAGTTCCTGAGATAAACCAGGCATTGTGGCTGCAGCCCTGTAATCCCAGCACTGATGCTGAGGCGTGAGAATCTGGTTGATTTCAGGGTCAGTTTGGAATACAGAGTGAGTTCAAGGCCAGCCTAAACTATATTAGCCAGAGTCTTAAACAAAAACAACAAAAAAGATTCTTGAGATACAAATGAATACTCTTTGACAGTCCCAAGTGTATGGTAGAACTTTGTGCATACTTTGCTCTAGTTTACATAGCTAAGGGCTGTGAAAAAAAGTGCTTTTTAATTTACCCTTGTAAAATAATTAGAAATCAGTGTTTTTTTAGAGAAATGCAAAGAATCAAAGTTCTTTCATATAAAACTGTCAGCTTAAAACCAGGAAATTTGGGGCCGGGCATTTAGCTCAGTGGCTTAAGCGCCTGCCTGGAAAGCGTGAGGTCCTGAGTTCGATCCCCGATACCAAACAAAACAAAACAAAACAAAACCAGGAAATTTATGAATTTGAGTTAATACTTCCATTTTATATACACAGAAGTATTTGATGTAACCAGCAATTATAATCTCATTTGCTTCAAGTTAGTGGACAGCTCAGAGGATTACATTCTATTTTAGGTGTATTTCTAGGATAAAAATTAATTTCAGAACAATAACACTTTCTGGCTTATCTTTAGGTCTTAGTGCAAGCAGTTTAAATATTTATGACTTGAATTATTCCAGTTAGTTATTTTATTCACCATGTTTGACCACCATTTACATGCTGTTGGGGCCTTTCTGTGTAGTGAAAAGATTGGCGTAAAGGTATGTTTAGATTTTCTCTTTGTCCTATTCTCTCGAGATTCTTCTAGGTGTCTATTTTGTTTGGTTTTAAGGCATGTGCTTGCAGCAAATAATTGCATTCATCTTGGGACATTGATACGTATGTGTCTATAGATAGATGTAGCATCTCTATCATCTTTACTTCCCCTTCCTTTCCCCACTTTCCCATCATTCTACTGTTAATCATTTGTACTGTCAAGAAAAAAATAGAATAACAAAAAGAGCTGTTAAATAGAAAAGAGATTGGTATTTATTATTGTGTGCTGAGGTCCTTAAGAAATGGCACCTCTTAGTAAATATAGGCATATAGAAGCTAAAAAGTCATCTTTGTTATTGACAAAACGGTCGTGGCATGGAGCCGAGCAGTCATGCACTGTTTAACAATGAGAATATGTTCCCAGAACTATGTCATTAGATGATTTCATTGTTCCATGAACAACAGAATGTGCTTACACAGTCATTCAAACTGGCTTTTTGCTATTAAGAGGTATGGTAAATGTGTGGTGTGTGAGGTTACTGGTATGATACAGCATACTGTTCTACAGCAAATTATTTTAAATAAGTTGAAGCAAGGCATTCTAACTGTAAAGCATAGTAAGTACATAAGAGTAACATTTGTTATCATTTTCAAGTATTATCTACTGGGCCTAATTTTAATGTGCTATACTTCTGTAAGACTAACAGTTGGTTTGTCAAAAACACTTGAATAATAAGCTACCATGTTGTGATAATTGTGATGTTGGTAAATAACAGGAATTTTCAACTCTTGTAACCCTGTCAGACTAGAGAGGCATTTTGTTGTTGTTGTTGTTGTTGTTGTTGTTGTTGTTGTTTTTTTAAAAATTTTATTTAAAGAGAAAAAAACCCAACCAGACAAAACAAAAATGGTAGCAACAATACAGAAAGAAATAAATGAGCCAAAAACGAACAAACAGACAAAAAAAAAAAAAAACCACCCCGAAACAACAGTAACAAAAAACCCCCCAAAACTAAGAAATTGCCACTTGACACGTTACTTACTCTAATCATTAGAAATAGTTGTTCAAGTTACAAAATTAAAGCATACTAAGAGACATTCAAACAATGGGACTGTTAACAGTTATGTGCAACCATCTAACAAAAACAGTAATATGATCATCTATATTATACACTTAAACATACTTGCAATTATATCCTTTAGAGCACTTTCTTTTCCTCTTTTTTACAGTAGCAATTACACATTTTGGGTTTTATTACTCCTACATTTCTTATTACTTTTTACACTAGAGAAACAATGTGCAATGTGATATTTATAAATATGATTCTTACTTATTTCACTAATGAGGATGGTCTCAAGTTATTTCCATTTCCCTATGAAGGGCTCAAGATCATCCTTTTTTATAGCTGAGTAGTATTCCATTGTGTAAAAATACCACATCTTTTTCATCCACTCTGCAGTTGATGGGCATCTTGGTTGTTTCCAAGATTTAGCTATCACAAATTGGGCTGCTGTAAACATAGGTGCACATATATCACTGTGATATGAACTTTTCAGTTCTTCTGGGAAAATACCCAGGAGGGGCGTAGCTGGGTTGAATGGAGCTTCCACTCCTAGTCTTCTGAGAATTCTCCATATTGATTTCCATATTGGTTGCACCAGTCTGCATTCCCACCAGCAGCGAAGCAGTGTCCCTTTTTCCCCTGCAGCCTCGCCAACATTTGTTATCAGTTGATTTCTTGATGGCAGCTATTCTTTCTGGTGTGAGATGATATCTCAATGTTGTTTTAATTTGTATTTCTCGAATAACCAGTGATGGTGAACATTTCTTCATGTATTTGTTTGCCATTTGTATGTCTTCATCTGAGAACTGTGTGTTCATCTCAGATGCCCATTTTTGGAGAGGGTCTTTGAATTGGCGGGGGTTGATGTTTTTCAATTCTTTATATGTTCTTGATATAAGTCCTTTGTCTGAGGGGTTGCTGGTTAAAATTCTTTCCCATTCTGTGGGTTTTCTTTTCACTCTGGTGGTGATTTCTTTTGAAGTGCAGAAACTTTTCAATAATATGAGATCCCAGTTGTTGATTCTCTGAAGTGTTTCCCGTGCAGTTTGCATTTTGTTCATGAAATCTCTGCCTACCCCTATGTCTCCAAGATTTCTACCTACCTTATCTTCTAGTAGATTTAGTGTTTCTGTTTTAATGTTTAGGTCTTTGATACATTTAGACTTTAATTTTGTGCATGGTGATAGGCATGGATCTAGTTTCAGTCTTCTGCATGTGGAGAGCCAATTTTTCCAACACCATTTATTAAAGAGGCTATCCTTCCTCCAGTGAACATGTTTAGCCCCTTTGTCTAATATCAGGTGGCTGAGTGTCTTTGTACCTATACTTGCATCTGCTAATCTGTTCCATTGATCCTCAGGTCTATTTTTTTGCCAGTACCATGCTGTTTTTGTCACTGTGGCTTTGTAGTACAGTTTCAAGTCAGGAATTGAGATGCCTCCTGCCTTGCCTTTATTGTGCAAAATTGCCTTTGCTATTCTAGGTTTCTTCTGGTTCCAAATGAATTTTAGGAGTGTTTTCTCTAGATCTGTGAGGTATGTCAATGGTATTTTGATTGGGATTGCATTAAATCTGTAGAACAGTTTTGGGAGTATGGCCATTTTCACGATGTTGGTTCTTCCTAGCCAAGAGCATGGAACATCTATCCATTTTCTGATATCCTCTTCAATCTCCTTTTTTAACATAGTATAATTTTCAGTATGTAGGTCTTTTACATTTTTAGTTGATTCCTAAGTATTTCATATTTTTAGATGCTATTGTGAAGGGCGATATTTCCATAATTTCTCTCTCAGTGAGGTTCTTGTTTTTGTACAGGAATGCTGTTGATTTTTGAGCATTGACTTTGTAGCCAGCTACACTGCTGAATTTATTACCTCTAGTAGTCCTTTAATGGAGTTTTTTGGGTCTTCTATATAGAGTATCATGTTATCTGCAAATAATGATAATTAACTTCTTCCCTTCCTATCTTTATTCCTTTTATTTCTTTCTCTTGTCTGATTGCCCTGGCTAGTATTTCCAGAACTATATTGAATAGGAGTGGTGATAGTGGAAATCCTTGTCTTGTTCCTGATTTTAAAGTGAAAGCTTTCAGTTTTTGTTCATTTAGTATAATATTGGCTGTTGGTTTGTCATAGATGGCCTTTATAAGGTTGAGATAGACACCATGTATTCCAAGTTTCTGAAGGGTTTTTATCATGAACATGTGTTGGACCTTATCGAAAGCTTTTTCTGCATCTATTGAGATAACCATGTGGTTTTTGTTTTTGGCTCTGTTGATGTGATGTATTATATTTATTGATTTGCGTATGTTAAACCATCCCTGCATTCCTGGAATGAACCCCACTTGGTCATGATGTATAATATTCTTGATGATTTGCTGCATTCTATTTGCTAGTATTTTATTGAGAATCTTTGCATCTGTGTTCATTAGTGAGTTCTCCGTTTTGGTTGGATCTTTCTCTGGTTTTGGTATCAGAGTAATACTTGCCTCCAGGAATGAATTAGGGATGATTGCTTTCTTTTCAATTTCATTGAAGAGTTTAAGGAGTATTGGCATCAAGTCTTCTCTAAATTTCTTATAAAAATCAGATGTGAATCCATCAGGACTTGGGCTTTTCTTTGTTGGTAAGTTTTTTATTACATTTTCAATTTCAATAGCTGATACTGGGTTATTCAAAATTGCTATATCTTGGTTGAGCTTTGGTAGTTCATATGTTTCTAGAAATCTGTCCATTTGCTCTGTGAGTAGAGATTTTCAAAGTAGGTGTTCATGATCTTTTGAATTTCCATGGGATCTGTGGTAATTTCTCCTTTTTCAGTCCTTATTGCATGAATTTGGGTTTTTTTCTTTCTTTTTCTTTATAAGGTTAGCTAGAGGTTTGTCAATTTCATTTATTCTCTCAAAAAAACCAGCTTTTGGATTCATTAATTCTTTGTATTGTTTTTTTAGTTTCAATTGCGTTGATTTCTGCTCTAATCTTTACTATTTCCTCTCTTCTATGAGCTTTAAATTTAACTTGCTCTTCTTTTTCTAGAAGCTTCAGATGAAGCATTAGATTATTTGTGCTTGTTCTGTTTTCTTGATATGACAATTTATTGCTATATATTTCCCTCTTAAGACCACCTTCATTGCATCCCACAGATTACAGTATGTTGTGTCTGCATTTTCATTGAATTGTAGTTACTGCTTTATTTCTTCTTTATTGCTTTATTCCTCCCTAATTCATTCCTGGAGGCAAGTATTACTCTGATACCAAAACCAGAGAAAGGTCCAACCAAAAGAAAGTGGCTTTTGGGTAATTCTAGCACTTGGGAGACTGAGGCAGGATTACTACAATTTCCTCTGTAGCCCACTGGTTGTTCAAAAGGTTGTTATTTAATTTCCATGTATTTATGCCAGTTTTGCAATTTCTTTTGCCATTAATTTCCAGTTTCAGTGCGCTATGGTCAGATAGTATGCGTGGGATAATTTCAATACCTTTGCATTTACTTAAGAATGTTTTATGGGATAATATATGGTCTATTTTGGAGAAATGTCCCATATCCAGCTGAGAAGAATGTGTATTCTGATGTGGTTGGGTGGAACACTCTGTAAACATCTACTAAGTCCAATTGCTCACAGGTATGATTCAGTTCTATTATTTCTTTGCTGATTTTTTGTCTAGTTGATCTATCTCTTTGTGACAGTGGGCTGTTAAGGTCCCCTGTAATAATTGTGTTCTTGTGTATTTGGTTTTTCATGTCCTTTATTTAGTATCTGTCTTATATAGTTGGGTGCTCCTGTGTTTGGTGCATATATATTTATAATTGTTAGTTTTTCCTCTTGAATTTTTCTACTTAGGAGTATATAGTGACCTTCTTTGTCTCTTTTAATCATTTTAGGTTTGAAGTTCACATTGTCTACAAATAGAATAGTTACCCCTGCTTTTTTCTGGGTTCCCATTGCATGGAATACTGTTTTCCATCCTTTGACTTTTAATCTGTGAGTTTCTTTTTGAATCAGATGTGTTTCTTGTATGCAGCATATTGTGGGGTCCTGTTTCTTGATCCATTCTGTCAACCTGTTTCTTTTGATATGTGAATTGAGCCCATTTACATTTATGGATATCACTGATATGTACTGGCTTGACTTTCCCATGTTGTGTTATTGTTGTTAGTTTCCTGCTTTTCTCTGTTGCTTATTTTCTTGTCCAGCCTGGTGATTTCTTTCTGTTGTTGTTCTGGAGATTGTGGTCATTTTTATCTCTACCTAGGATGTCCTTCAGCACTCCTTCTAAGGTTGCTTTGGTGGATATGAATTTCTTTAGTTGTTCTTTGTCATGGAAGTATCTTGTTTCTCCATTAAATTTGAAAGACAGTTTTGCTGGGTATGTCAGTCTGGGTTGAAAGTTGTTTTCTTTTAGGGCTTGAAATACTTCACTCCAAGCTCGTCTTAACCTGAAGGTTTGTGCTGAGAAGTCTGCTGTGATTCTAATAGGCTTTCCCGTGTAGGCGAGTTGTGTCTTTTCTCTAATGGCTTTTAGTATTCTGTTTTTATGCTGTATGTCTGCAATCTTAATTATTATATGTCTGGGTGTAGGTTTTTGTCAGTTGTGACTGTGTGGTGTTCTATTATCCAATTTTCCCCCCATGTTTGGGAAATTTTCTGCCATTATTTCTGTGAATGGCTTAGCTATATCCTTCGCATTGTCTCCTGTCTCCTCACTAATGCCTATTACTCTAACATTGTTTCTCCTGGCATCATCTTGTAGCTGTTGGATTGTCATTTCATGCTGCTTTGTTGTTTTTATAAGTTCTACCCTTTCAAAATCGCTATCTGCAATCCTGTCCTCAAGGTCCAAGATTTTATCCTCAGCTTCATTTAAGTGGCTTTGCAGGTTTTCAATACAATTTTTTGCTTCTTGCATATCTCTTTCAATTTGTTTCATAGATTCTGCTTGTTTTCTGCATTGTTCATTCAAAGTTTCAATCAATTTCCCATGCTCCTGTAGTTTCTTACCTATTTCTTCTCTAGCTATGTTGAGCAGCTCATTTACTAAGGTTGTTACTTTTGTCTTTACATAAGACATTATTTCTAATTTGATTTCCTCCATAGCCTCGTGGATTTGTTTTTTTACTTCATTTGCTATCTTTTCAGAGATTTTTTGGTGTATGAATTCTAGGGTCCTCTATTTCATTATCGCCTGCACTTGCCCCTGATGGACTAGATGTTCGGGATTGCATTTTGCCTTTTCATTTAAGCATTTTCACCTTTTGGGTAAATTTCTGGTCTTTCTATTCCAACAGTCACAACTTTCTGCAGTGTGTGTTTCAGGGTTCTACTGTGTGGTTGATGTTTGTCAAATTGCTGTGTACCACCATGAAGAGGAGATCTAGTCTCCTGAATTCCTCCTACTGTGCCTGTTGGGTGAGTCCTATATTCTTTCTGGGCTAACTAGCCCAGAAGTATGGATGTAGGGCAACTCTTAGTTCCTGCTGTTGTTATATCTTCAGGTTGTGGCAGGTCACCAGGTCTCCCAGGCTGTAGTGTTTGTGTCAGCTGAGGCCCAACTGTGTTACTGGGGGTCTCACAAGTTCTTTTAATTTCCTCTAAATTTGAGCAGGGCAATATTGGCACTCTCCTCAACCTGTCTGATGTTCTCTGTGTGGGGGGAGACTACTACTCTCTTGCCAGGTTAGCCAAGGTCTTACACTTGGAGGGAGTTTCACTTCTGTCCCTATTTACCCACTGCAGACCTCTATTTTGGGGGGGCAAACTCACCACACTGGCTGAAGCCTGATGAGGTCTTCTGTTTGGGTGAGGGGTTCCTGAGCCTCTCATCGAGCCAGCATGGTAGTCCACTGCAGTCCAATGTTCCCGGTGGAAGGGCGGGTCAGCAGCTGTGGTCCCAGGCAACTCACACCTGTGGCAGACTTCTTAGATGTTCTTGGAGGAGGGGTGGGCCCAGCAGCGGCAGATCCAGGCACCTCAGGCCCTCGAGCATTGGTCCCCGCAATGTTCCCTGTGGGCGAAGGGTGGGCCTAGCTCTCCTGAGCAGCCCAGGCTCCCAGCTGCCAGTCCTGTGATGTTCCCAGTCCCGAACAGGCCCAGCTCTCAGCTGCCGGGTGGTGATGTTCCCTGCGGGTGAACGGTGGGCCTAGCTGTCCTGAGCAGCCCAGCTCTCAGCTGCGGGTCCTGCGATGTTTCCAGTCCCAAACAGGCCCAGCTCTCAGCTGCCAGGCCAGCGATGTTCCCAGTTCCAAACCTCCCGTACAGATTTCTGTTTTAAACTGTTCTGCAGTTTAAGCCAGGCTTGGTTGTGCATGCCTGTAATCCCAGCACTTGGTAGACGGAGCGGCTGAGTGAGTTCGAAGCCAGCCTGGGCTAGATAGTGAGTTCAAGGCTGGCCTGAACCACCCACTGAAACCATCAGCGGCTAGCTGGGATAGCTCCTGGTTACACGTTGGTGACCCACAAGGGAGACTGGCGGGTTGTTTTACGCACTCATGTCCACGCACATGTTCTCAGAGACACATTTGGTGGTTTGGAGTTTTGTAAAACGTTCTTTTCGCCTAAACTGGACCCCAGTTTTGTTTACCTTCAACTGTAGATTAAATGCCTATAGTCTGATAGATATTTGTGGAATTTACACACCGCAAATGACGTTTACCCCCGCTGTCGTACAAAGGCGCAGCACGCAAGAGGAAACTAGATTAGGGAACTCTAGAGGGGCATTTGTTAGGGTATCATTGATTGAAGCTTTGTTTAGCCGCCCATGACTATACTTTCAAAAGCATTTCAGATTTAGGCAGATCATAGTCCAGGTTGTTTTTTTTTTGTTTTGTTTTTTTGTTTTGTATTGGGGATTGAACTTAATAACCTTGTACTTACCAGGCAAGCGCTTGAGCCACCGAGCTAAATCCCCAGCCCCCAGGTTAAGTATTGAATGGGGCCAACTTACCTCTGTACAAGCAGCCTCAAGCCCAAGAGCAAAAAGGGTGAAGTTGAGTGAAACATCTCTGATTAACTTCCTTTGATTTACTAATTATAAAGTCAGGCCACCTCAGAAGTTAAGAGTAATTGATCCCCCCCATCCCACCCCCCATCAAACTCATGACCTCATACTTGACCAGCAGGTGCTTATGCCACAGAGCTAAATCCCCAGCCCTGATTTTTTTTTCATATCAGAAAACATAAAGAAATGGGGAGAAGCATTACTTAGCCAATAACCTTTTGTATCTTACCTGTTCAATGAAGGTCAATTAAGCACCTATCATTCATAAGACATAATCCAAAGGGATTATACTGAAGACTACACACACTATAAGTGGTGGACAACCTGTGATCTACCTGCTTTGACCGACCTTAACTTAGTTTCAGATCAGAAAGATTTAGGAAATGTCCTTTTTATCTCCATTGATGCTGCAAACTTGATACAATGTATTTGATGCCAAAAAGCAGTGTGATTATCATGTTATTGTCCTCTGTTGAATAAACCAGTAACAGAAGCATAATTTTTAAAAAATCTCTTAGAGAATTCGCTACTGGTATTCCTTTTAAACTTACTTTTTTGTTTGTTTTTGGTACTGGGGATCGAACTCATGACCTCATGCTTGCCAGGTAGGCGCTTATGCCACTGAGCTAAATACCCAGCTGCTCTCTTAGAGAATTCAGTAAGCACATTTCAGTTTAGTTTTCCTTATTTATTTATTTATTTTTTAAAGACATCTTGCTGTGTGGTTCAGGTTGATGTTGAGTTCACTATATAGCCCAGGCTGGCTTCTAACTTGTAGTGCTCCTCCTGCCTTAGCCTCCTGTGTGCTGGAATTAGGCATGCACCACCATGCCTGGCTTCAGATGACCTCATTTGGATTTTTTTGTTTGTTCACTTGTCTCACTATATAGTCCAGACTGGTCTTGAACTCTTAACTTAGGCTGACTCACGGTGACCCTCCTTCCTTAGCCTAAGACCTGTTTTTTAATTGGACATCAATAGTTGTTTTTGTTTTTCTTTCTTTTGAGGCAAGGTTTATGTAGTTCAGGTTGGTCTCAGGGCGATCCTCCTATCCCTCCTCCCATGTGCCAGGATTATTGACATGTGCCACCATGCCTAACTTTAATTGCTGTTTTTGCAGGATGAAGTATATACAAGATAAAGTGTCATGGCACTTGCAACTTTAAACAGCTCAGAAAAAAGAAAAGCTATGCAAAGAAATCAACTGAAGTAGAGGGCATAGGAATTATTTAAAATTTTATATCAAAATGCTTGAAAAAATAAAATACACTTACTTAATGGACCTGCCTGTGTAAGCCTGTTTGGACCTATGACCCATTTGATTGATTGATTGATTGATTTTTTTGCACAGTTCTGTACATCTTTACCTTAAAAAGCCTTTTTTGGGTATTTTACACCTTGTTTATTGCATTGTAATTTCTGCTTATTTTACTATGTAGTACAGTACTGTAGTTTTATGTTTTGTTGCACAGTATAGTGCAGCATGTGAGAGTTTTGCAAATAATAGCAAAGCCATCAGTCCTTTGACCATTTCTTTGTTCTGAATATCATGTATACTATATACAGTTCCTCATTTAGCGACCAATTCTCTTTAACAACCTAGTCCCAAGAATGAAACTGAGTTATTAAATGAGGTATGCCTGCACAGGTCATGAATGGGAGACTTTTCAGTATATACTTCATTGTATTTTCAATATTGAAACACATGGGTGGATTTTTTATGATACTGAGGATCAAACCCAGGGTCTTGTGATGCTTGGCAAACATTACCACTAAGCTACATTCTTAGTCCCCAGATTTCCTTGTAACAAATAAATTTAATTGTGCTTATGTTAAATACTCAGAATGTAAGATTGAGCTTTTGCTAAAAATTGATACAGTAATGGTTTAATTAGTTATATAGTATGTTGAGTAAAATAGTTTTATCTCCTAGAAGTAATAGCTGTGATTTTTAGAGTGCCTGATAATGTTAGGCACTATATTAATGCTTTCACATCCCCCCCCAATCCATTTTTCTTGCCCTAACCCTAAAAAAAACAATTCAAGCACATCAATCAAGGAGCAACTATGGTGCATACATTGAGCATTGCCATCGCCAAATAGTGCTGTCGTATCTCATTTAATCTGTGAAGCAAGTGAGAAGTCATATATGACCCAAACCATGTAGTTAAAATTGTGAAGGCTGAATGATGTTAAAAGATGAGGTGTTAAAAGTTTTTGATTGGAGACTGATAAACCCTTCACTTGCTAAGAGCATACAAATATCTGTAATGTACAAGGTATTATGACCAGTTGTGTAGAGAACAGAGCAACCAACAAGATACAATATTTGGTCATGAATTGCTGATGATATAATAAAGGAGCTATCAAATAATACCAAGAACTAATTGAACATTTATTCTGAGCTTGGTCTTTTTTTTGAGATAGGGTTTCATTATGAAGTTCAGACTAGCCTTGAACTAACTTTGTAACTCACCCTGGCCTTGAACTCACAGCAGTCCTCCTGCTTTAACCTCTCAAGCTGAGTCTGGTCTTATCAGCATTACTAGTATTTCATTTATGTTTCTTTAATCCATGCAAGATGCATATTAACAAAAGTTTTACAGATAAAGAAATTAGAGCTGCAGAGGTCAGTTAATTTTACTCCTCTGTGTCAACAATCCGCTAAAACTTTAGATGGATGATTCTGAAACCTGAGATCTTACCCTGTGTTGTAATCCCTTATTACTGTATTTAAGGTCAAACTAAAATATGATGAAAGAAGTAAGATGCTGTGGGAACTTCAAGGGGGTGGAGTCCTGTGGATAGCATGCCTGTTTTCAGGTGTGTTGTTTCCTGTGGGATCTGTATAATTGCTTACAAGTTTGTAGGGCAGGTAAATACAGCAGCATCTCTACTGTTATGTAGAAGAGGATCAAGGGGGGACAGTTAGAAGAATTAAATTATAGAGTTTAAAAAGAGTTGCAAGGACACGGTAACAAAGTTTATTTTCTTAAGGAAAGGAAGTAGCAAAAAAGAATAATGCTGTAATATATTTTTGTGTAAAACTGAAAATACCATTACTGAAAACAAAAAGTGTAAGGAGCTAATCAAGTCAGGGCTATGATAGGGAGTGCTTTTGTGAAGTTTCATGAAAGACTAAAATGGAGAGCTACCTAAATGTGCTGTTTTCCCTTCATGCTCTGAACGTGGCATTACATATTCTGGAATGTATGGAACTTAAAATCAAGATCCAGACTCCACCTACTAATCAGAATCCTCAGAACTGGAATGCTGGAGTCAGAACTTTCTGAAGTGCCTCGGAAATGGGCACTTACATGTTGTTGGTAGGAGTCTAAAGTGATGCAGCTACAACTTCTGGAGAGCATTTTGGTAGTATGAGTCAATATTACAATTGAACAAAACGCTTTACCTTTAGTCTAGAAAATTTGAAATTCCACTTCTAGAAATTTGTGGCTTTTTTTTAAAATTGGAAATTGAACTCAAGGCTTTTGAATTGATCAACATCCACTGACCTTTTTCTATTTGTTTAAGAATCTTGCTTGAATTGTGATCTGCCTCGGCCTCCCAGAGTGCTGGGATTACAGATGTCACCAGTATACTCTGCTAGGAATTTTAGTGTAGTTTTTTCTTTTGTTTCATAAGCATATTCATGTATGTGAAATTAGCTACATACAAGACTGTAAATGACAGCATTATTGATGATTGCTGGAGATTGAAAACAACTTCAAAGTCTATTAGTAGGAAATTGCTGAATTTCATTATAATATATCCATACAATGTGACACTGTTCAGTTAAAACCAACGAAGTGCTGTAAATGTACTCACAGCAGGATGACCTATGTGATACAGAAACAGGACAAGAAACATTGCCTGTGCTCATAGAATATTTCTGGAAAGATAAACAAAATGGAAGCATTTATTTTTCAAGCAAAGAAGTAGGGCACTGGAACTAGAGTACAAGGGAGACAAGTTTTAGCTGTATACATGATTGTATTTCTTTTGAAATTTATGCTATTTTTAAGATAATGTTTAAAACTTTATGTTAGTCAAATGTACTAAAGCTACCTGTCTATATATGTAGAGCTAGAGGTACTTTAGTTCACAACTTCAATTCTCTTCATAATTCTGGTGGCAAAGTGAACTGGATGATCCCATAAGGTCAACATTACTTAATCACCGAATTTGATTCAGTTATTACCAACTTGGTTTGTGACCAGAATCATATGTATATATACTTGTATATATATATGTATGTATGTGAAATATTAGGGAGCTTGTTAGAAAAGTTTAATGTTCCATCCCCAACTTAATGAATCAGAATCTGCATTTTATTAAGTTCCTTAGGTTATTCAGAAGGCACTTTCAAGTCTCAGGAATACTGTTCTAGATTAACCACCTGAGACCGTTTATTCATTCATCATTTGTCTTGACACATGATGCTGTATTCTACCCTATGTTCTTTAAGTTATACTATGTGATGTCACACACTTGTTGAGTGTCTTCTATTGAAACATTGGGAGCTTGTCCAGAGTGCACTGTACCTTCAGTGCTCAGGTGCTTATTATTTAATACTGCTCAGAGCAGCATTTTCCAAAGTGTGTACTAAACCAGGAATATGTTTCACAGGTACTAATAATATGTGTAAAAGGGTTCGCTGGTCAAATCAGCTTAGGAAAGATTGGGTTAAATAAAATTGAACAGTTTTCTTTATTGCATGACTGTTCAGATTTGACCAAGGAATCCTTTTTTCTTCTAGGACTATCTCTCAGGTCTTTTGATCGGTGGAACACACTTTGAGAAATGCCTGGTTTAGCGGAAAGAGCACCACTGGCTTTGGAATTTTTGGCAAGTTACCTAACTTCTCTAAATATTAATTTTGCTAACCTTAAGCTGGGGATAATACTTGCCTGGTGGTGGTGTGAAGGATAAAAGAAGTATATGAGAACATATAGCTTAAAACTTGGGACCTCATAAGTCATCAATAATAACTATCATGTAGGTTACTTGCTTCATTTTTTTTTTTTCACTTATGCTTGTAATTCATTTCTCTGTTCCTGATCTGTCTCATTAGAAAGTTAATGAGGGGAAGGTCAGATAATCGATGCTCATAAAATGTTGGTAGGTTGATTAAAAGCCTTGGTGTTTAGAATAGAACTATTAATGTGAACATAATAAGAACAGAATTTATCTTCTCATCTCTATGAGTATTGAGAACAGAAAAAATTTCCCATTTATCTAAACTGAATTTTTATTAACTAAAAGCAAACCAACAACAAAAAGGTGTGAAACTTTAATGTTAAGCCTGACGTGTTACATGGTATGTCATCAAACATGTTTTTCCTTTTTTTTTTTTCTAGTCAATAAATTGATTGCACAAGAAGGACCTTCCTTTCTACAAATGCGAATAAAACATTTGTTGAAATCTAACTGCATCCCCCAGGCTACTGCCTTATCAAAACTCTGTGCAGAATCTAAAGAAATTTCACATGTGTCATCTTTTCAGCAAGCTTATATCACATGTTTATGTTCCCTGCTCCCTAATGAAGATGCTATTAAGGAGGTAAGTAAATTATATAACAATTATTATTCATACTCGCTTCAAATTTATTTTGTACAGGTGTTGTTTTTTTCCAAGCAGATGACTCACTTTTTAAAGACAACTGGAAATTACAACTTTTAACTGTATTTTTCTGTTCAGCATATTGAATGTAAAGTTATAGATAAATTTGAAAAGTAGGTGATTAAAGATGATACAGATCATGTACATCTGAATCATGGTTTGCTGTGAAAGTTTTTTTTTTTATCTCTTACAGTAGTAATTTTACTATGTTTAAGGAAGGGAGAAATTGTTAACAGTGGTATTCAAGGGATAAATTAAAAAAAAAAAGAAACAAATTTTTAGTTTGGTTTAAGCATCTAACTCTATATGCAGGCAAGCATAGCACTGTTAAATACCATGAATATATTTTGAACAGTGAGTTAGTGGAAAGAAAAAGCACAGGTTTAACTGTATATTTGTTCACTTGAAAGGATTTGACTTTTTTCACCCCCCTCACTATGCAGTACAGGCTGGCCTTGAGCTCTCTTTGTAGCCCAGGCTGGTCTGGAACTTGTAATGTTTCTTCTGCCTCAGCCTCGTGAGTGCTGGGATTACAGGCATGTGCCTCCACACTCAGTTTGACAAATATAATTATGGAAAATTATGATGTAGGTGAGTGTTTTAAAAAGTATTTTTTTAGTTATGTTGCATCCTTTTAAAAAATCTGAATCATTTTGTCCTCAGAAAATTGGGGATTTTTCTCTGATAGTTTTGTTTGTTTGGGTTGTGGTTGTTTTTGAGACAGTGTCTATGTTGGCCTTGATCCCAAAGGCAGTTGTCTCAGCCTCCTGGGTGCTGGCCTCTGCACGCGTTACCACACCCAGGTAATAGCTTCAACTCATTAAATAAGTTAAGAATGCTGAACCTTTATTTCATTATCTAATTTTAATTTTCTCACCTGCCAGTCAGATCTGATCCATAGATTTTCCTTTCTACACTGAGGTTTCTTACTTAACATAGGGTTGTCAAGAATCTGATTCTGTGCTATAGTAGTAATTAATGTTTGTATAATAATTTTCCTGTAAATATCCTACTTTCTCTTCCCACCTATTCCCTCAATATAGACTCTTCCTCCAGCCTGTGTTGATCCTATCACCTTTTCATTGTGCCATACCCTGTTTTTATGTTTTCTTCCTAACTCACTGTGCTTTTCTATAGCCCATCATTGTCATTTCATAGCATACACTCAGAATTCTTTTTTTGGTCTCTTATCTTAATTGTACTTGTTGACTTCCTGTATCCCTGAAGCTTCACGTATCATGTATATTTACTTGCACTGAAGAGACAACCTTTAGCAAAAAGTCCTTTCAACTAATTCCACCCCCTTTTTTCAAGATAAGGTCCAGGTATGCAGTTCAGACTGCCCTTGAAGTCAGAATTCAGGTGATTCTTGTACCTCAGCGTCCTAAGTATTGGCATTACAGGCATGTGCCATGATGCCCAGCCAGTTAATTTCATTTTGAAACAGTTATGCTGTTTCTTTGATCCATTAACTCTCCCAGTCTCTTAGGTTACGACTTATACATTATCCCCCCAATTTCATTGCATTTTGCTGTGTAGTCCAGGCTGGCTTTGAACTTGGCAGGAGATCCTCCTGCCTCAGCCTCCAGAGTGCTGGGATTATAGTGATATACCCTATGCCCAGTTTTGTTTACCTCTTTCTTTAAATTTGTGTTGCTTTGCTAATGAACATTTCCTCTCACTATTTCTCTAAGGAAATTGAGGCCCTGGGAAGAGAATTTCCATGAGCTCTATGTGTAACATCTGTTCACCTGTCTGCATCTGTGCATCTCCACCTTCTCTTTTGTTACTAGAGGTTAATTAACTCTCCACTAGCTAAAACCAGCCTTCTTCCCTTCTGTAGTAGATCCCAGCTATTCTTATATCCCTTAACGATAGTACTGTAATGCTCTTTGCTTTCTGTATTATCAGTTTTCCTTTGTACTATAACCATTTTATCAGTGTTTATTCTGTTATTTCACATATATATATTTTTTATTTTTATTTTTTAAACAGTAAACCTTTATATCTTATTTCCCTTTCCAGATACTATCCCATTCCTCTCCTGGCCCTGTCAGCAACTAATTGTTACAATTTATTGTGAAACATTTTTCTCCTTTCAAGACAGTCTACTAGGACATGTCACTTGTGCTGGCCTACCCCATCCCTATCCAATTGTGACTCTTGACTTTTGGTTGAATAACTTCTTGCAGAGCACACTGGCACACCCCTGTGATCCCAGTACTTGGCAGGCTGAGACAGAAAGATCTGTGCAAGTTCAAGGCCATCCTGTGCCACATAATGAGTTCAAGAACAGCCTGAACTACACAGGGAGATACTGTCTCCAAAAAAAACGACCTAACCTCAACTTTGTCATCATAGTTTTTTACTTGGATTTTTGGGTACCACGCTCTCCTGACTTTATAAGCAACTACTTCACTAATTGCTCCTCAGTTCTACTTTGTCCTCCCATAATTGAGTGTTCTGGGCCCACTGACATCAAGTTATCTCTTTTTTTTCTATGCCTGTTTTTGTGATCATCCCTCATCTAGTTTCATGGCTTTTAATGCCATTTAAGGTATGCATCCCAAATGTTTTCTCCAGCCTAGTCATCTTTAAACTCCACTCACAATTAACTGCCTCATTACCATCTTTACTTGTATAACGTTTGTTTTTGTTTTTTGAGGCAGGGTCTTGCTGTATAATTCAGGCTAGCTGTGAACTTCCCACATAACCCCAGCTGGCCTTAAACTTGCAGATCCTCTTGCCCCAGCTTCTCTGCTGGCTGAGATTACAGGCATGTGCCACTCTGTTTGTCTGACTGATAACATCTCAAATTTAATCTGTCCTGATATCATTGATACTAGAGTTTTGTTTTCATGACCTCTTTTTTAAATGAAGTCTTTAAGGAGATAAGGGGGATAGCTCAGTGCTAGAGCATTTATCTAGCATGTGCAAGGCCAAGGTTTACTCGTAAGAGAGCTATGGAGCAAGGAAGTGGAGGAAGGAAGTCATGTAGTTGTCTTCCATCTATATTCCTCATTTTAGAGGTGGTGGAAACAATATATAACTAACTTCCTCTCTTCTCCCCATTTTAGTTTTTATTGTATGTTAGGAACACTAACATTTATGTGCTTTAGTCACATTCAGGCTTACTACTTAAGGTAGCTTCATTTTATTGGTAAGGAAAGAAAGGTTCAGATCAAGTAATAATATTCATGATTTTAGAGCTAATGTAGGTTATATGTCAAGAACTATTTAGAATGTGGGGTTTTTTTCTTTTTTTAAAAAATTTGTCTTCATGGTGGTGCAGACTGAACCTAGAGCTTTGCATAGCTAGACAAACACTCTACCAATGGGCTGCACCTCCTGCAGGTCAAATACAGCTTAGGCATCTAGGATGCAAAGGTGAATACAGAAGCCTCTGAACTAGTGAACTTTATTTTACTCTTAGCGTCTACATGTTTTAAAAAAGAGACATGAGAAGGATTTATTAGAGGTAGATGTCAGATGTACTGGCGTAGACTGTGCGTGCTCAGAGAAATGAGGTGCAATAAAGTGGGGATCTGGGAATTTTTTAAAGTGTATTTTGGGTGGGTGGAATCTTTGGAATTTAAGAATCTATAGTTTTAATCTTCTCTAATGTGTGGAGAGGGTCACCCGCCCATAATGAGATAATGGTCTGTTAATAGGAGAAATTCCAAGAGTGGGTGGTCTGTTCATGAAGTGAAAGAGGACCATTTGTAAAAGTAAAAAGGGCGTAGTGGGCAGACCAATTTGTTGTTCAAGGAAACTTGCCCAGGTTTACTGTTTTGGGAAAAAAGAGAGAGAAAATAAACTGGGCTTGTGTTCTGAAGCTGCAGTTTTTTCTTCGAAGTACAATTTTTTTTTTTCCTGGTGCTGGAAACTGAACTCAGGACCTTGCGCTTGCTAGGCAGGCATTGTGCACTGAGCTCTATCTCTGTCCCTGAAATACTACTTTTAAAACCTGAATTTCCTTTTTTTTTTAAACCTAGTTTTCTTTCTTTTATCCTACCTTAGTCCTCACCGCGGACTGCAGTCCCTTCTTTTCAGGGGGTACAGAAGTCTAACGGTCTGTCTTCAATTAGAAAGCCTGGATCTGACTGAGCTCTCAGGTTCCATCTTTGGAAGAATCATCATCTTTCTATAGTCAAACAAAAGTTGATATCTCTGCAGTCTCCTCTATGTCCCTTTTTAGGTCCTTTTGTAGTCATCAAGATGAATGTCATGGGCTGCGTCTCATGGTCCCTAAGGATGAAATAAGGAATTAATCCACCCTTTTAAAATCAGTTTGCAGGTTTGCTGACTCCCATTGAGGAAAGAAAATTTTCAGGATGAGTCAGTAAGAGACACAGGGGAGACACAGGACGCACTCAGCAGAGCGCAGGTGTTCAGAGAAAGGAGACACCTCATGGCTTCTACATTTTATTCAAAAGTAGCCAGAATAATCCCTTAAATACTTAGGTCAGGTCATGCCATTCTGCTCAGAGTCAACCAGCAATCTTCAGTCTTTCTCAGAATAAATTCAGAAACCATGGCCTCTGGCTACTTTTTAAACCCTTAACTGTAAAATAATATGCTTACTCTTCTTCAGCACCTTGTCTTTTTGTTCTTAGAGCAAACCTAAACATATGCTTGCCTTAGAACTTTGTACTTGCTATTTCCTCTGCACAGAATACCCTTCCCTAGGTTATTTGGGTGGTTTATTCTTTTGACTATTCAGTATTGTTGTCTGTTTTATATTACATTATCAAAGCAACCGTCACTATATTTAAAATAATGTCCTATATCCCTACTCTATTGTCAACAAAAATTTGCTCATTATTACAAATATATACTAATCTGTCTAAAATGGCTTCAATCACACTCTGTCCTCTTAGCAAGCTGTATTTTTGCTATAACATATGTTACTGTTTCTAAAGGATATCATATTTGCTTCTTCTGTTTCCTTTTGCTGGATTGTAAACTCTGTAAAGACAAGAATTTAGGTTAGTTACTGTTACATCTCTTTAGTCAAGAAGAATTGACACGTAGGCCCTCAGTACTTGCTGAATGAATGAATAAAAAAGTTATAGCTCCACTCCTTGATGTTTGATTACTAAGATTTCTAGCTTTCATTCATGAGTTACTACCTAAACAAGTTGAAACATCCCACTTATACTTTGTAGGTTTTAAAATACTGCTTGAAGATATTTTTGAATCCTAATATATTTCGTATTTTTCTCTCCCAGCTTTATTTCACTTTGAAATGTATGTATGCTCTGTATTCATAAAAATGTGGACGAAGATGAAACTGAATACTGTGATACATATTTCTGATCAACACTTGGCAATTATTTCAGATGGCTAAAACCCTGTATGGCTCAGGTCTTACCTCTCTATTCTGAGAAACACTTCTGGCAGAGTCCTTTTTGAAACTTGAGGTGTTTCTCAGTGGCCAAAACAGCAACTCCAGGAATTTGTCATTTCAACTAGGAGTTTGTGACCACTTACAGCCTTTGTATTTCTTCCAACTACCTTATTTTTTCCAGGGGTTTACAAGCTCTTTATTCTTGGATGTTGGATTGGCAACATCTCACTGATAAGCAGTGTAATTGGACATTGAAATTTAGTAGTTACTTGAATCTGAGAAGATTATCTAGGCACAGAATGTCAGTGGTCTTTATCTTGTGAATATGGCCGTAGAGAAGAGCCTAACAAACAGGGGTTAAACAGCCAGTTGATGTCTATGAAGTAGGTGGCAACATATCTTCCCCCAACTGAGAATTGAAGCTGTGGCCTCATTAACATATGATCCAATTTGTTGGACTTTCAGATCATAAAGAAATTGAAGGGTGAAATGCTTAGTACTGCCTAGCTGTTCAGACTTGCTACTTCAGCATTAAAAGTAATAATAGAAAACCTTTATTGAACTCTTTGTTCTGAGCCCTATGCTGTATGCCTTAAATGTGTTTGTGTCTAATCCTTATAATCTATGAATTTTATTAACAGAAGTTAACAGAGCTATAACTGGCCCATAGTTATATATATATCCATTAAGGGGTGGACCTGAGGTTTATAAATCCAGGGTGATCTGCCTTGTTTTACTTTTATATATATTAATCTCACATTAACATGCCTAATATACATGGTCCAACTCTTTGGCACTGCCAACCTTTTATTAAGGATGTTTGTTCTTCCCTAAATTCTGGTTCATAATTAGACCTATTTCAGGACAAATTTTATTTTCCTCATTTCTTTTGTTTGTCCAGTGGAGCAATGTAAACAGTCACATTTGTTGCTGTTAAGTCAGAAAAGAGCAGACTGGCTTCTGGATGGCTGAATAGCCAACAAATGTCAGTCTCAAGAAATTAATGTCCAAATACAGACTTGAAACCTTGGCATTGTCATTTAGTAGCCATACAACCTTGGGAAACTGAATGAGAATAGCTAATCTCAGTATCTGAGGCATGGGAAAAGAATTCAGAAGTAGCAGCAAAAATGTTACACTTCGGATTTGATTCTTCCTTATCCAGTAACAGTAACAACTTTTCCTTTAACAGCATGGAGTAGCAAAAAATGTTATACTTTGGACTTGATTCTTCCTTAGCCTGTAACAATAACAACTTTTCCTTTAACTCTCAATCTTTAATATGAGGAAAACAAAAGTAGGTATCTTAAAAAGTGGTAATTGAAAAGGAAAGAATCAAACGTGTTTAGCACTGTTCCTGGCATATAATCAACAATGTGTAGATACAGGCTCTAGAATAAGAATTTTTTAGGGCTAGGGCACAGAATTATGGAAAAGCAATCAAGGAGATTAATCAGATATGAAATCTGAATTTGGAGAAGTTGTGTGTTATACAGAGTAAGTTAGCCTTCAATGAATTCATCTACATTTAAGGATTAACAGTAAACTTGATGTGCTAGTTTATTTATTTGCCATGTCAGGTAAATCACCCCTCACAATTGTAATATTTCATTTTTGGAAAACTGAATGAGAATAGGTAATCTCAATATCTGAGGCATGCCAAAACAATTCAGAAGGAGCAGCAAAAAATGTTACTCTTTGGATTTGATTCTTCGTTATCCGGTGAGAATAACAACTTTTCCTTTAACTCTCAACCTTTATTAATTTTTTTTTATTGGGAGGGGGCTTAGTTGGTTTAAAACATTTTGTTCCTGCCATTGTATGAAGCATTGGCAAATAGACAAAAGCATGTGTTGCCTAATTTGTTTGCCAGAAAAGTAATAGGAAGATGAGTACTAAGTTAATAGTACCTCAATGTTCAATAGAAATGTAGAGATACAGTATCCATATTTTTAAATTGTTTTTTCACATTTATTTTTAATTCTAAAGCTCCTCTCCTCTTTTTTGGTCTTTTTGAGACAAGGTCTTGTTAGGCTGGCCTTGAGCTCACTTTGTAGCCCAGACTGGTCTCGAACTTTGAACAGTCTTCCTGCCTCAGCCTCTTGAGTGCGGGGATTATAGGAGTGACCCACCATGCCCAGTTGAAAGCCCTTTAATAAGTAAAAAACTCAATCATTTCTAAATGTCCATCAAAAAAGGAATGAACAATCAGTCCCATCAGTATTCATGGGAAAACTAAACAAAAAAAAGGGGGAGAGGGGAGAATAATCACTGTATGTCACTGAGTGATATAGATAGGAGGAAATTAGCTGGTCCATAGATTTGCTTTTGTTATTGTTGTTGTTTTTTTTTGTTTTTTGTTTGGAGACAAGGTTTCACTATATAGTTGGACCTCAAAGTGATCCTCCTGCCTCAGCCTCCTGAGTGCTAGGATTCTATAATCCTAGAATCCTAGGGTGCCACCCTAGGTGCCACCACACCCAGCCATATGTTTGCTTTATATACAATACTGTATAATTATAATTAAAAGCTGACTGTACTATTTTGAAACAGCTTGCTGAAATGTTACAAATTAAAGGTGTCACCCTTGTGATAGACTTGTAGACATCCACTTTTCTGTTTCTCTTTCTTTGGGTTTTTGTTTTGTTTTGTTTTGTTTTTTGTTTTTTGTTTTGGTGCTGGGGATCAAACTCACCACCTCATGCTTGCCAAGCAGGCACTTGTTGCCACTGAGCTGTATCTCTGGCACTAGACTTTTTTCATCTTTAGTGGAACATTCTGTGCACATGACTGGATAATAGGTTTCTTCCACTTCCACCTGCTCTGCAGGATCTTCCTGATTAATTTTTTTGCAGGGGTGTGGTAAGGGTGGAAAGGGGATCTCACTGTAGTTTGGAGTTTAGGTTGGCTTTAAACTCCCTGTGTGGCCCATTATGGCCTTGAATTCACAGAGATCCTCTTGCCTCAGCCTCTCAAGCTCTGGGATAACAGGCATGTGCTACGACACCCAGCAAATCTCACGTTCTTATAGCCATGCTCTGTTTTCTAGATTTTTGTATTTTAGATCCTCCTTGTTGACAGAACAATTCATCGCAAACTTTCTGTATATTGGGTTTTGTGGGCTTTGGGCTTCTTGCCTTTGGCAGGGCACAATGTGTTCAAATAGGTGGTTTAGTTCAAGACAGCATCACTTTGGCTGTTGTTGCTGACATGGCCTCTCTAGTCCAAAGCTGTGATAACCTCTTTCCATGTCACCCCAGACTTGGTCTCTGTTACTTTTTTTTTTTTTTCAGGACCATATAGTAACTCATCATCTGTTAGAATCGTGTGCCACCTCTTCTTTTTCTTCTTAATTACCTGTACTGCTTTGTCTTCAGCCTCAGAATTAGAATCAAAATACGCATCATCCTACTGTTTTGTCAGAGTGATTTTGTTTAATTTCCCAAAGAGAACCCTATTCCCAGTGAAGATAGATTGTCTTCCATTGTTTTATGATGGAATTTAATTCAGCTTCTATTTGTTTTTCAAATTCATCACTAGATGATTCACTTTTTCAGTAAAATATTCTCTGATGAGTGTTTGTTTTTGGCTAGGAATTCCTCATAACAGTACACCTATTTCATTTTGGGAGTTGCTCAAAGGTGACTGCTCAGTGGTAGGCTCTTTAATTGCGTAGGGGTCATACTCATCCTGGGGCCAAGTCCTGATGTCCTGGAATGTCCTACACTGTTCACACACTGCAGCATCTATTTACTTTCCATATAGGGTATCCATATACACTGGTATATATACATGGCCTTATAGAAAAATTGATGTTTGAGTTGAACCTTGAAGTAATAGTGGGGTTTGAGTGGATAGACAAAATGGTTTAGAGACAACTGAATGTAGTAATAAAGGCTTAAAGGCATAGAAATTCATGTGTACTTTGTTTCGCTAAGGAATATTTTGCCCAGGGCAGATATTGCATGTTGAGGTTTTGTGAGAAATAAGACCTGTTTTCTTGGGAAGTGGAACATCTCAGAAACTCTAGTGGGTTAGAGTTTAAATTTGGTGAAGTAGAAATGAGGAAGTGTTTGAAGGTAGGAAATGATGTGACTGAAGTGATGTCTTAAGATTAGACAGGAGTATATGTTAGGTTCAGGACAAGAGATTGGAGTAACCAAAAGGCAGGACTTGGCTGTTAGCACAAAATTACAGGATATTATACAAAGATGAATCCAGGGTCTGAGGCAGTAAGACTGGAAGAATTGTGTACTCTGCTGACCACGTGGCAAAGAAGGAGTAGAGGGATAAGGAAGACAGAAAGATATTCAGCTTTGTTTTATACATAATTTTTCTTAGCTTATTAACAAGGAAACAGGATTTTTCCTGGAGTTATTTAATTTCTCTCAACAAGTGTGTTGAGTTTACATGAAACTGTTTATAGGAAATGTGGTCTGATATTACTGGACATCCAGGGTGACAGACTGGCCTGCAAACTAAAGCCTACGCAAGAACACTCATGCTTTGCTTAATGCTGGGACTGTGTTCTAAGAGGTGTATTGTTAGCTGATTTCATCTTGTAGACAATGTAGTGTTATCGCACATGCCTAAGTGGTTTAACCTACTGCATTACTAGGTTATATGGCTGTTGTAGCAGAGTTGTTGCCTTAGTTCAGCAAATGGTAAAAACACTTTGTCAACTCCCTTACAGAAAAATGTTTGCTGACTTTCTTGTCCAAGAATAATTTTTTTAATCTGTTACATTATTAAATAACAGTTAATCTCTATGATATCATTTAGTCTTCCATGCTGTACTGGTGAATCTGCAGTAGTATGGTAATGTTCCCAAGGTCTTGTGCCCATTGAGCTAAATTGTGCGTTTAATCACAGGCCAAGACACAGGTCATCTTACTCTTTGAAGTTCTTTTCCCACTTACTTGACAGTGATGAGTGATGTTCCATTTTTCTCCCATCTTGGTAATGCTGATAATGGAAGCCAAGACCTCATGCATGATAGACTACCTCTACCCCCTAGCCCTAGAGCTGTGTTTTAATTGGGGATATCTTGGTGGTATTTCATACTCATATTTATACATACATGTAGACATAACTCAAAAAAGTTTTTTTTTGTTTTGTTTTTTGGTCTTTTTGAGACAAGGTCTTGCTATGAAGTTCAGGCTGGCCTTGCTCACTTTGTAGTCCAAGCTGGTCTCAAACTCGGAACAGTCCTCCTGCTTCAGCCTCCTGAGTGCTGGGATTACAGGTGTGCACCCAACTGTTGACTCAAAATATTTTTATTGTAATTTAACTTGTTAAATGTATCAGTGTGAAAACGTTTAGCACACAGGTAGAAATGATCATGTTATATGTATGTACAAATAGGCTGAAATGAAACCCATTATTTTGTACAATATGCACAAATAATAAAATTTTAGCACATATAAAATTGTTTATTTTTTTCTTTTTTTTATTTAAAGAGGAAAAAAACAAAACAAAATAAAACAGAATAAAGGGTAGCGACAATACAGTATTTCAAGGAAAAAAGGAGGAGTACAACAGCAATAAAACCTAAGAAATTATTACTTGACTAATTACATACTGACTTCTTTGAAATAGTTGTTCTAATTACAAAGTTAAAACATGTAGACATTCAATCAGTGAGACTGTTAACAGTTCTGCTCCACGATCTGACAAAAACAATATGGTCATCTATCTTACCCACTCAAATATACATGCAATTATATCAATAGGGCAAAATTAAACACAACAAAACAGAGCAATGCGGATCACAAGAAAGCAATGTAAGACATAAATTTCAAAGCTAGACAATTGGAGATATTCACTCTCTATCAGATTGACTCTTGATTTCTTCCAAATAGTTGTCCAGATTGTCACATATAGGGAATTCACATGAAACAACCTAGTGTGGAATTAATCTGAGCAGGACGAGGGGGACATTACAGGTCTTCAAGACCAGACATTAGGGAAGCCATGAATGGCTGTCATAATGTCTCTCATTCTCCTCAAAACAGCTGTCCATACCTTAATGTGTATTGAACTTAGA
>PVJX010013598.1:0-47078 GCA_004027295.1 Dolichotis patagonum | reverse complement strand
TTCTTCTGTCTGTGCCTTCTTGAGAGGTGCCCAACCCTTAATCTACTTATCTCTTGTTTAATTTGAATTAATATTTCAGTTTTGGTCCCGCTTACAAGGTCCTGAAGATATCTCTTTATGTCCACTAATGCTGTGTTTGATGTTGCATTATTGCTGCCCTCAATCTCTTTTGTATTTACCTCTCCTGGATCAATGTTCTCAGGGTTGGAGGCTGGGAGTTGTTTCTTATTTCTCCCTTTCGTCATGTTTTTGGTTCCTTCCATAGAAGTGTACAGTGTAATGCCCAGACCCTTTTCTTGTTGTTTAAGGCTCCTCTAGAGGGCGCAGGCTAGGAGATTTAGCCCTCTTCAATAGGTTATCAGAGATTAGAGTTCACCCACGGGCAGTGTGCGCTAGCTCCTCCCTTCAGGGCCAGTCAACCTTTGCAGGCCTTCACTGCCTCAGTGTGCACTGATCTCAGGGAAGTATTATTGTATCGACTCACTGGCTCCCTACCAGGGGCACGGCCTAATCCAAGCAGATTCCACCAATCTGCTTGGCCAGGGGAGCAACCAGCTGAAGCCACTTCCTTATGGAGTTAGGGCTGTCCTGCCCAAATCCAACGTGTTGTCCAGTTGGTTTCCCCTTTCCCGTGGGAGGGTCTTATTCCCATCACTCACCGCATGTTGATGCCTGTCCCGGAGAACTGCAGGACTCCCCGACCTCTGACTTCAGTGAGGCTGCGGTGGGAATTCACGGTGCCTCTGGGTGGGTCGAGTGCAGGGCTGGTCAGCTCTGCGCTCCGGCGGCTCAAGCCAGTCGCTACCGTGCGGATCGCTTGTTCAGGTTGGGCAGGAATTCAGGCGGCTCGAGAGGGCGCCGTGCTCGCTGATCTTAGCGTCTCTGATGGTAGTCCCAGGACCTCATATTCGAGCAGTTTTTTGCACTTTAGTTTTTTCCTGGGTTGTGAGAGTCGATCTCTATCTGTTTGGGTCTCTCCAGGGTGTTTTATTCTGGCATTTGAGCTGTCTCTCTCAGAGAGGGTCTCTCTCCTGCTACCTACCAGTCCGCCATCTTCTATTACAGCCTCAGGGGTAGCATTCTTAATGACAAAATACTTCTTGTTCTTGCTAGGGGAGGTTTGTGTCAACCTGGTTCATTTCTTTTACTCTAGTGTTGTAGTAGTTGGAAGCAGGAAATGATTCACATTAAGCTACAAAAAACAAAACAAAACAAAACATAAAATATAAACCAGTGCTCTAACCACTAACTCCTACAAGATCTTATGGGGAAGAAGGAAGCCAGACAGGAAGAAAAATAGCGAACAGCTATGTTAAAATTTTTGTTATTTTACTTACTATAGTCATCTTCTTTTTCAACAGTAGTATCTCTTAAAAAGGGAACTAAGATGTTCAAACTCGTGAGATAATATGTGAAATGAAGATCATTTAGGTTAGAAGATAGAAATACGAGGTAACCTTCTCTTCATGCCAATTCTGTGCCCTGGTATTATTGTTTGAGATAACTACTTGAGGTTTCTTGGAAATAGTACTAGAATTGTGTGTGCATTCAAGCAAGGCTCCTGGCATTGGATAGGTGACTGGTTTTAAATTACAATGGGAACAACTCCCCCTGGAGTTGTATGGTGAGTTTGTTCACCCAACCCCTGCCCTGTCCATATGGATTTCCCTATTTGCGGAGTATATTTGCCTTTAAAACAAAATGGGAGCACACTCAAGATACTGTGCTATACCTTGTCTTTTTCATTTAGGTGTATGTAATGAAAACTTTGACGTTCCTTTTGGAGTGTGCAGCCATGTTTTTACACTGTCAAATTCCTCCTTTTAAAGGTAGCATTTATTTTTTATTACCAACAGTTTGTGAGTTTGCTTTTCCCTGTTCTTATCAACTTTACGTTTTAACAAATTAGAAAATAAATGGTTGCTGATTGGTAAAGTCATTCATTCCAGAAGTGTTTTAAGTGATTTCTGTGTGTTGGGTTCCAGGCTCTGGCTGAAAGACAATGGTGAATCAGCATCATGAGTCTTTCTTTTATTGAAGAATATGATTTAGTTACAGTGAATTCATAAAACCCAAGTGAATAAACTACAGTTTACAATTGTGTATAACATCATCGTGGAGGGGCTGGGGATTTAGCTCAGCGGCATAAGCACCTGCCTTGCAAGCGCACAGTCGTGAGTTCCGTTCCTGCTACCGATTTAAAAAAAAGTTAATCATGGAAACAGTGGGGCAGTTGTACTAACCTATTGTTCAATTTGAAGTATAAGATGCCAGAGAAATATGGTTTACTACTTCTTATGTTGCTACATTTTTAAAATTTATAATGATTTTAAATTTCTTCTTGTGTCTTCTAAGTAACCTTGTCTCTGTGATTCAAGAACTTTTTCAAAATTTGATGCATTGAGTATATGGGGTCACCACCACTTTACAATCTCTATTTTCTTAAAGTGGTACTATTTTGTTCTTTTTGAAGTGGCTACACTATATATTATATTGGGAGGGAGAAAATTCTACTACATTTGCCCCTCTGTACCCACAGATTCCTTGTGTAGATTTAACCAGTAGCAAATATTGTTAAAAAATTGTGTCTGCATGGTGTATTTATATGCCTTTTTCTTCTCATTATTCCTTGATTAATGCAATATACATTCTATCAGGTACTATTGTAAGTATTTCAGAGATGGTTTAAAGAATGTGGAGGAATGAGTGTAGGACGTTTGCAAATACTTCATGTGGGTCCTGGAACCATGCCCCATCGATGCTGTGAGATGACTACTTTGAAAGCTGAGCATGTAGAAAAACTTCTGTTGTAAATAAACTGTGTTTTGTAATTTTACAACGTGGCTGTTAGCCTTAAGTCATTCGTGACTTTAGCTAGAAAATATAGATCAATTTATGGGATAGAAAATGTTTGAGGCTATCATAGCATGTCAGGTCTGAGTCTCGGTTCTGATGCCGTCTTGTCTGTCTAGAGATTCTTAACATTGTTATATAAAAGTGGCTAGAGGAACCCGGTGTGGTGGTGCATGCCTGAATCCCAGCACTCGGGAGTCTGAGACAGGAGGCTCATTGCAAGTTCGAGACCAGCTGGGGTTACAACGTGAGCTCAAGGCAGCCAGAACTGTAGAGCAAGACCGTGTCTCAAAAAAAGACTCCCCTCCCCCCACCCAAAAGTGACTAGAGGAGAGAATGGCGTGCAGGGCCCGTTGGGATGCACCTGTTCAGAGCTGTCCAGGGCAGTGGCACTTGCTTGGTTGTATTTTTGCTCCTCATCCTTTCTTACAATTTGGTTGTGGACTTAGCTATAGGAACTGGAGCAAGAGCTGATAATAACTTTTTGTCTCTAGCAGCCCAGTTTTCTTTTTGTGCACTGTTTCAGAGATAGTCTTCCTTGAAATTTATAGGGAGGAAGAACTGAAAGCTTAGTGTTTCAATTTGCTGGCTATTGCCGAAGTGCATCTAAGAACTGTTGCCAAATTAGCACTGTTGGTAGGTAGTTATCAGCAGATCCCCAAGGTACGTTGCTTGTCTTATTTTCTCTCTAAGGCTTCTGTATTATTTTCAGCCTGTCTTTGACTTTGGTGAAGTAGTTTTTCATATTTTTAAGTTTTTAGAACCTGTTTCAGATTTGTGTGTGAATTGACAGTGTGATGGGATTTCGGACTTGATTTTGTTGTGGAGGGCTGTGACTATTAAACTAAGCAGGTTAAAATTTCTGTGCCATAGTTTTCTCCTGTAGCCTCGTCAGGCTAACGAATTTCTGACCTCTTTTTCATTTAGCTCAACTCCATGAATATATCACATGTTTAGAGTCCACAAAAAAAGAAAAAGTACACACACTTCAGCTTGCTATGCTAGTAAATGTCTGGGAGCTAATGTCAACCACTTTGAGCGCTTCTTTAATTGTAGAGGCCAAAAGTAACTTGTATTAATCTCATGATGCCTCTATAAGTTTACTATTATTAGAATACATATGCAAGTTTTTCTTTTCCTGATGTGTACTTTTTTGTGGTGGATTCTGTATGTCTACATTGATATTTTTAAAAACAGTGCTCAGTGGCATAGCACCTGCTTGGCAAGCACGAGGTTGTGAGTTTTTTTCCTGGCACCAAAAAACAAAAACAAAAACAAAAACAAAAAACATTACTAGGGAACACAGGGCCCTATGTATGCTAGATAAGTGCTATACTACTGAGCCCTTTTAAAATTTTAAAAAATTTTTGATACCATGTCTTGCTAAGTTGTCTAGCCTGAGCTTGAACTTTGTGATCCTCCTGCCTTGGCTTCTCAAATAGCTGGGATTACAGATG
Organism: Dolichotis patagonum; assembly: GCA_004027295.1. NCBI lineage: Eukaryota > Metazoa > Chordata > Mammalia > Rodentia > Caviidae > Dolichotis > Dolichotis patagonum. The sequence continues at coordinate 42,768 of PVJX010013598.1, read as the reverse complement.
TGTGTTGCCACACCTAATCTTAATCTTTAAGAAAATCTTTTTTCTTAATCTTTAAGAAAAAAAAAAGTGACAACAGATGTATGCTCTGAGCCCTTGGTGTTGGGATTTTTATAATAGTTCAGTTAGCCACTCACAAAGTAAATGCTTTACATTTTCTGTGTGGAAATTAAGAGATTGTAATGTGGTTGAATTTAGGAAGGAGATTGCTGTATCAGTCCATTTTAGGACTGGGGATAGTATGATTACTTTTCCTTGGCAAACAAGGACCTTGAAAATAATAATTTTTTTAGGACAGTTATTTTTATTACCTGAAGAAAAGAGACCGTCTTTGTTACCACTGCTTTAAATCATCTTCCTTGAGTGTAATTCTTGGTGGCATCTTCCAAAAATGGAGAAAATAATCTCTGTCCTCATAGTATCATTAAGGCTCATTTGAGAGAACAGTATAAAAAGTTTAAAAACTCTATGAGAAATTGAGTTAAAAGGGAATCACTTATCATTGTCTCAGGATCAAACAGTTTAAAAGGTGTCTCATCTCCCAGGTTGTTGCATGTGCACAGTGAATCCAAGAGGCTTGTTTTCTCAGGGAATGGATGAACCACAGCTTCCTTATGGATCATATCATGAGCAGAAACATTGCATTTTTGCAGCCATAGTAAATGAGCAATATGTTTTTGAAAGCATTGATTTTAATTTCAGTAACTTAAATATCACAGATACCATTTTTAGATTCAAGTGTCTTAACTTGTATTACCATCATGTAACATTTGGAGTTATTTTAGCTAGAGAAATTAATATGCTACATGTATATTTAAAAAGTTGAATCCAGTTTTCTGAATATTTTTGAGAAAAAGATTGTTTCTCCCTGTCTGCGCACACACGCGCGTGCACACACACACACACACACACACACACACACACACTTTATGAAACATAGTTCATGCCATTGTTACAAGTATTTGGGTAACATCTGTGTAAAAGGAAAACAGGATTCTCATAAGCCATATTTTTCTTCTGATAAATATGGACTGATGGTTGCATTTTTTTTGAAGAGTTTCAGATGATTCAGTCTCTATCTCCAGTTTTCTCTATTAATTTGCCTGTGTGTTTGAGCATGTTAAAGCCTGACTTCATGATTCAATCATCCTGGTTTTGCAGTAATTCAGAGTGTTGCAGTGTGAGAGAATCTTGCAAGTTTTCCTATGGTCTGACACACCCACCCTAATTTACAGTATTGTTCTAAACATGCACCAGGAAATAAACACACAGCAATGAGACATCTGAGGGGTTTGGCTGCCTCTTGTTCCTTTCCTGTCTCCTCCCTTTGTTTCCAGATACATCAGCAGATGGCTGTCCAAAGCTCTCAATTTGTACCTTGTATGACCTTTAGCCTGGAAAAAGGCAAATCTCTACTGAGGATAAACTTCCAGGCCATTACAAGTAGACCCTTTGTCATTTGTTAAAAATCAATTAAAGTCTTTGGATGTTCCTTCTGAGGTTTAAACAGCATATAAGGCTATTACAGTGCTGTCTTTTCTGGGGCTAGAACACATGAAGATGATGAAGACAACCCTGGATAAGTGTAAGGTATTTAGTGTAAGGTAATTCAGGAGAGTCTGTAGGATACTTCTGCTGTGGTCTGGCTTTGAAGGAAGTTTTCAGGCTGCAGAGCAGGCTAGACAAGGGCCTGGACCTCGGAGTCTGGCAGATATGGTTTGGTTTTTGCCTTTATTGTGTATCAGCAAACCCCCAACTCAGGGAAGCTATTAACTCTAAATGAAGTCCAGAATCAGGAGATTATAAATAATACTACATTATTTTAAAATTAGATGCAGTTTCCCGGACCTCACTAATAGATGCTCAATAAGTGGCAGGTCACTTAATTTCTGTCGTAAGAGTTCATGCTTAAGTCTCTGTGTTCAAGGACAGGTGCTCTAAAACTAATGAAGGAAAAGGAAATTATGTGCTATCAAGCAGAGCCAAGAAATGAATCTTGAGAATTACTTAATTAGCACCTTTATCATCTACTGTATAATTAAATGCCTTATTGGCAACTGTCGGAATATAATGTCCAGGGAGTGTGGGTTACCATAAGGAATTAGTGTGCCCTGGTTTTTGGCAAATCATTTTCTGGAAGAAGTTGTAGTTAATGTATGTTTATAGACCAAAACACTTAAAGGCATAAAGAAAATTGATGTGGTTACTCTGGGGCCAGACAGTAAACCCAATCTCTCTTCCAACTACCAAGTGCAGCTTGAGAATGGGAAGTCTTATGTTTTGTGCAGTGAGCTGATTCTTAATGTAGTTTACCAAGGATATTAGGATTGGGCTCACCATGTAGTCAAATGTTCCTCAGCTTGGTGCTTGAGTGAAAGAACACAGAAGAAAAAGTTGGTGATAGTAAATGTGATGATGAGCATAATGGCCTGGGAGTGCTTGAGGAAAACTCAGAAGCACATTAGATTGACTGTGACTGTTTACTGTGGGGTGGATCACAATCCCAGAACTCAGAAGGCTAAAGCAGGATCACCATGAGTTCAAGGCCAACATAGGCTACATAGTGCATTCAAAGCCAGTTTGAACTACACAGCAAAGCCCTGTCTCAAAAACAAACAAACAAGTTGAGATCACAGGGTGACAGATAAAGCAGGCTCAGCTTCTCTCCTCTCATCCTGGTTATCTTCTGGTCCTTCCCCCACAGTTGTCCCCGCCCTTCTAATGAAAAAGCTGCGTAGACAGCAGTGGGAGAAAATTAGTCTGATGTAGTTTGAAGAAAATTTGTGTCCCGTCTTAATTTCTCCAGTTTTGAAAATTTCAAATGCAAGGCCAAACAATGCATTATTACTAACATGATAGAGGAAACTGGTACTATTAATGTCATGTAAGGAGAAAGCCCAGTTTGAGTAGAAACAGAAGAACATTGATGAGGGAAAGTTGGCACAACTGAGTAGCAGGAAATTTATCTATAATTACTCCATTGAATTTTTTAGAAGGACTCTTCAAATTATTGGAAGTTGCCTAGTAATTAGCATAGTAGTCATGTACAAAATACACTCTGACCCAGAACAGCAGAGAAGGGAGAGCATCAGAGGCGGAAACGTTGTGCAGTTTTATTCTATAGCAGCAAAATAGGCCTGGTGAATTTCCACAGGAGATCAAGCCCATCCCAAATTTATACGTGTCAGGGTGTGGGTGGCATTAGGATTGCATGGGATCTGGTGACCCTTTGAAAACTGCATGTTTGGGGTTCATCTTTCTAGTTGCAGCTAAAATTGAATTTGAGATTTTAATCCTTTTGAACTAAACAAAGTATATTATAAGAATTAGATATCTGATCTCATGTGTTTAATCGGGTCCACAGAAACTCTGGTGCTTCCTTAGCTTTCGTGTAACTTGGATTCCAGCTGGCCTTTGATTTTAGCTTCTGATACATGATTAGGTTGCACCATGGTGAAGGCAGGGTGCTGACGCAGCAGGGTCTTCGTTAGACTGAAGCGCCACAGCCGCACACAGCAGTGGGTTTATTAACCAGCCTATCTCCTACCTGTTGCCTTGGGCTGGGAGTTGGTTTTTAAGTGGCTGATTTTTTGTTATTGGCTGTAATTAGACAGGTAGCCTTAGTTCCTCTAATTACACCATTTTGGGAAGGCATAAGCTGCTTATTCAGAGTGCCTAGGCCTGGACTTAGAATTCCCTGGCCAAGCCAGCTGCAGGATTAACATTAATGTGATACTAATCCCTGTCCCAACCTTGCCGAGCACTGCGCCTGAATGTTCGTTTTTCACATTCTGCATCCACAAATATATTCTCAGCAATTCCCAATAGACTGTAGCACTCACTATCTAGATGGGGGGTGTTTTATAGCAAAGGAACTTTGGCGCTTTTGTCAAAGTTTTGTTTATAGAAAATATCACAGTTATTTAATGTCTTTCTGGAAGCATTGGCATCATATGGTCTAACTTTATTTATTCACGTATCTGCACATGCCTATAGATTCCTCACCTTACTTTCCTTACCTACTTGTTTAAGAGTCCTTGGGATGGGCTATATAACAATCTCTGGGATTTAACTTGATGAGTATATTTAGATATTCCTTGTTGGTTATACATTGGTGTTGCTTTTTGGTCCATTACTTGTGCTTAGGATTTGTTATCATATGTGATGAATTTCTCCCTACTGTTACTGAGCATTACTCATCAGTGCCGAGTATTGTTACATATATGGTTTTCCATACACTTCCCAGAATTTACATGGATACTAGGAGAACCTCAGGGAGAACAAATGTAAACGGCTACAAGCCTTACGAAGAGGCATTCTGTACAAGGGTTAATAAGATGTGAGGGATTTTGAAGAGTATTCCTTTTCAATATGGAGACTTCAATTGAATCATCAGGGAGTAAGAGAAAAATAGCTTAACTAAATTGTTGTGTCCTAACCAAGTTGCTGTGACAGTCTAGCAACTGCAGTGTGTGATACTTTATGGGAGCACAAGGGAATCTAACTGTGATTTCCTAGAAGTGTGCCAGGGTGTAAAGACACGAAAACTGCCACTGCCTTCGTTTTCTTAGTTGTTACTTTCTCAGCACCCAAACACAATACCTGACATCCGTGATTTAAACAAGAAGAGATTTATTTGGCTCAGAGTTTCAGACATCTCGGTAGTCTCAGTACGTTTGTCTACTTCAAATGTGGAAAATGGCACTGACTCTGAAAGATGCTATCCCAGGTGGGGAACAAATCTAGTTTGGCCACTTTTCTTTTGGAATCTTGTTTGAATTAGTTTGCTGTCCTGTGCCTTCATGATGGCTGTAAGCACTTCTTTTCCTAACTCTCTGTAAGTTACAGGCAAGTAGTGGGTACTTAGAGTAGTGGGACTTAACATTAATAAATTCTTAATCATGTTTGTAGGATTGGAAAAAGTGTAAAGTAAAAAGTAACTAATGAGCCTGCATATACTACCATGTGAACTTCTTTACTGTGAATCTCTCCTAAGGTTAAGTTAGAAATGAGATGTGAATCTGAAAGACATTTGCATCAGCCTACCTTAACTTATGTAGGAATTGGGGGTCTATTGCATATTGACTTGGTATTCAAGCAGCTAAGTACATTGTGAAGTTGCTTGTTCATGAGGAGACATGGGAAAAAAGTTTTATAAGTATGTATGTTGTAACCTTTTGCTTGCAAAAACTAAATTCTTACAATTTTCAGTCTGGTCATGAATGCTAGCGTGTCTTTCTGTTTCTTGACAAACCCATTGCTGATAAGAACACAGAAAACAATACTTGACTATTCAGGAATTCTTTGCTTTGGTTTACAGTAAAAGTAGTGTTTTCTTGGAAAATGAAATTGAAGGTATTTTCATAGGATTCATTTCTTGTGGCATGAGTTATTATCAGAAGCCTATTGATATGCATCTGTAGTTTACAACAGTTACTGTGTTTAAAAAACAAATAGAGTCATGTGGAGAACACATTGTTGTACTCATAAATGCTTATCTACATGGAGAAAACAGACAAGTTGATAATTCTTTTTCTTTTTTGGTGCTTTTTCACACCAAAATAAGAGGGCATTTTTATGAGAGTGAAAAGAATGCTATTGAAAGATTGTTAAATTCTTATGTAAGTCTGAAATATGACTAGATCTTGTCACTTTGTGTGTTGTGGTTAAAAATCAACTCCAAAAAAAAAAAAATAGGAATCAAAAACAGCCTTCACCTTGCCATTTTCAAAGAGCAACACATTGAGAAAGGAAGATTCAACTTGAAAGTGTGAGTTCTGGAGTGTTAGCCACATTTCCAGACCACAATAAAGGCTGCATGCTAAGTGGCACTCTAGGTGATGACATTATAGAGTTGGAATCAACTTCAGTTGTTACTTTATTTCAGCCTACTTGCAGTATTTTGGAAATAAGGCATTTGATATCAGAAATTGAAGAAGTTAAACTATTGGATAAGTACAAGTGTCTTTATATAAAGTCTTTACTTTTATGATGTGGCAAGTGATTGATATTTACACAGATATATACAAACATTTAAATATGGATGATCGATAGAATGATAAGGGTTTGATAGATTGTAATGATAGATTTTCTGGGAGAAGTATAATTTGAACCAATTTTAGTAGAAGGTGAGAGACTTGGAGGATGACAAGTGGTATAGGACGTGATTAGTAGGGGCCTTAATCAATTTGAAGTGTGCATAATTTATAAGATCAGATTTTGAGAGTGTAAATTCTTACCTCTTAGTAAGCTCCTAGTGCCGCCCCCCCCCATGGCTAGCAGACTATGTGTGTGAAATATGTGTTGTGGAGGACTTCTTGATTGGCAAAGGAGGACAGGTGATGGGTTGAAAAGCATACAATTTTGGCACAGAAAGGAAGAGAAGAAAGTATCAATTACTAACAACAAGGTTTTAGATAGCTTGCCTTCTGTCTCATCTGTAGGTCCTTCTAAATATTCTCCATCCCTTGGTGAGCTGTACTTTTCACTTCAGACCTTTCCATAAAGCTGTTTAGTTTGATGGTACCTTTTTCACATCCCCACCTATACGATGACTTACTGTCTGTTCATTTGTCTATTTAAACCCTGATCTCTCCTTTTAGGAATCCTAGTTTAGTCATTTCTATAATAAATGAATGATATGCAAAATTTTGGCTTTTCTGGTAGGAAAAGTGACATCCTAATGAAGGTTTTCATGAGCTGTGATGTGAACATATGAACAGATTTCTTTTTTTAAAGCGCTGGTTCTCAAACTTTATATATCATAATCATCTGGAGGGCTTGTTAAAACACAAATTTATGGGTTCTTCTCTTAGGATTTGTGATTCAGTGGGTCATGGATGAAGTCAGAGAGTTTGTAGCTCTAACAAGTCTCCAGGTACTGCTGCCACCACTGGTCTGAGGTTTACACTTCATTTATAGGGATCCTTCAGACTGCAGTGGGAATGCATGGCTATGTGGGGTGGGTGCTTAGGGAAACACCCAAGATACTATCTGACTGTTTCAAGTGAGAGGTATTGATATCAGGATAGAGATATGTGGGTTGGCCAGGAGATACTAATAGATGACTGATTAGATAGGAGAGATAAAGAAAAGATGGTCAGGTTGCTTATATGAATTACCAGGTAGATGGTAGTGCCATTCACTGAAACAGGGAGCACAAAAGGACTAGATTTTTTTTTTTTTAATGGGGAGGCAAGGAGTAAGAGGAGGAGGAGGATGATGATGATGATGATATTATATGCATTTCAGACAATTTGAAACATCTAAGGCAGTTGTCAGTATGTGAAGTTTGACAAAATCCCCAAGCAAGTGAGAGCTTAAAAGGAGCATATGTTTATTTTGGTTTACAGTTTTAGAGGTTGCAGCCTATGGTTGATTGGCTTTGTTGCTTTGGTCTTAGGTGAGGTAGAACAGCATGGGTGGGAGCATATGGTGGAGCAAAGCTCACCAGAGGGCAATTTGGAAGCTAACATAGAGACTGGAAGTACTGGGGTCCTAATATCACCTTCAAGAGCATGCTCCCAATGATGTAGCTTTCTTCCAGTAGCCCATACTTCCTAAAAGTTCCATCGCCTCTTAATACTGCCACAGACTGGCATATGAACCCTTGGGGAACATTCAAAATGTACACCGTCACATGAGCCTTAAGCTAAGAGATGAGAGCTGCTATTGATACTCCTCAAGGAAAAATCAGCATAGCGCTGAGAGTTGACCCATGTGAAGAACGGCAGGAGTTTGCAGTGCTATCATGGAGGTGAAGAGGTGTATGCATTTCAGTGCTGAGGAAGGTTCTTCTGAGTTCACATTATGGAAATCCATTGTGCATTCACTCATATGAATTCAGCCTGGTTTGGGCCAGGATCTGTGCCAGTGAGGGTTCCTTCATGGTGGCATCTTCAGGGGCTTGGAAGAAGCAGAAGCCAGACAGCAGTGGGTTCAGAGGGTTGAGATAGAAACTTATTGTTAAGCAGTATTTTCTAGAAGGTTTGCTTGTTGTGCAAGGGGAGAGAGCGGTTGGGTAGAGCAGAGAAAGAGGAGTGGGCAGCATGGGGCTAGAAGACTTTTTTTTTTTTAACTGGTGGAAGAACACTAAGTGTAATAGGAAGACTCAGAAGTTGCAGATTAGAGGGAAGGGAAAAGTTCGTAAAGAAATGTCCGTAATAATATGAGCTGTGAAGGAGACCACAGCTGAGAGACCCTGTTTATCATCAGGTTTTTCTTTAGTAAAGCACCCCACCACAGCTGTCTCACCACTGCCGCTGAGGCCGAGGACCTCCTTGGGAGCACATTGAATCACAGGCTGCAGTGTTTTCACACAGCCAGTGACCACTGGTCCCATGCTCCTGGCTATACTGGTTTCATCTCTTTCTTGTGTTTCACCAAGACTGGTGAGAACAGTGGCTCCACAATATACTTGCAGTCTGATTTACTTTCCTTGACTGTGTGACCAAGTTGGGTAACAGTCACTATGCGTGCCTCCTCTCCACCCTCTTCAATTCTGATCATTTTCCCTATGGCCATTGCCATGCAGTTGGCACCAGAGGACTATTCTTGGGATCCAGCTAAAGTTGCAACCCCAGTTTTGGGTTGCTTAGAATTAAAGAGACTTTGTATTCTGTAAATAAAGTGCTTGAGCCAGTGAAACTTTCCATGATCATAGAAATGTTATGTAATCTGTGTTGACCAGTATGATAGTCACTGGCTATTAACCTAGTGAGCATTGATTCAATTAAGTTAGTCACAGGTAGTTAGTGTAGCACTGGATTAGTGGTCCTTAAATTTTAGCATAGACAAGTCATCTGAAGAGCTTTGTAAAGCATAAGTTGTTGAGCCTACTCTCAAACATTATTGATTCTTTAAGTCTGGGTTAAGGCTTAAAATTTTGCATGTCTAAGAAGTTCCCAGGTGATGTTGGTTTTACAGCCACCAATGTAGACCTGATTCTAGTATTTAATTAACATGCTAATTACACAGATAGAAACGTCTTCAGCTAGTTGCCAGTCTTCAGGTGACCTGGTCAGCTGGTTGACAAGCAGTCTACGAGCCACTCCTTCTCCCCAAGTTGCACGGGGGAATTTTTTTTCCAAATTATCATAGGTCAGCTTTAAAACTGACTCATGACACTTTATGAGCAGCTACAGTAACTTCAACAGTGACCTACTGGGGAAATCACAACCTTGAATACACTTATGTTTTCTTTAGGCTTTAATTTGTTCTGTAACCGTATAAGAAATTAGACCATGTGTGTTGTATATGTAGTGTGAATAATTTTATCTTTGCCATGTTCATACTTGGCATTGAAGGAGTTTTGCATCCTTGCTGATGAAACTGGGTTCATGGATAGTTTCTAAAGTAGTTTTAACCAATAATCATTTAAGCAAATGAAGTAATTTAAAATACTTTTTTAGAACATCTAATAACCAAAAACAATTTCTAGAAAAATCAAGCATTATGAGTGATTGATTATAAAAAGGTGGTTCTCAGAAACATATGGAAGTGTTTACAGATGAACGAACTAACATGCTGCTTGAGATTCTCTAGATTGTCCCCCTCAGTTGCTCAAAAAAAAAGAAAAAGAAAAAACTTGGCAATTTGTCTTTGAGTGTATGACCTGCCTTTTCAGAAACAGTTTGTAATGTTAAAGTCCTCATTCAATAAAAGTTGAAATCATCTGTTAAATAAAGTTCTAGGGCAGAAGAAGGCAGATGAAACAAGATTGGAAAATGTTAATCACTGATAAAGGCACCTAGAGGTACAGAGTACTATTATCTGTACCCTTGTGACTGTTTGAAATTTTGCATCATTTATAAAAGCATGGTTTTACAGAAACTGCAGCATTTTTGTCTGCCATCAGATGAATTGTTTTAGCTGACATGAGATGGAGTTTGTTGGTTTTCTCTAGGGCAGTGCTGGTGAACTCAATTTGCCCCAGCAGCTGTTTTTTCTAACCTAAAACCTCAGCATTCAGGTTTAATTGCAGTGTTGGTACTTTGTGATAAATAAGTGGGTTTTGGGTTGCAATTTGGGCACTTGGCCTCTAAAAGGTTTGCCATCACTGGTCTAGGGAATTCAACTGGACAAAGATTTTAATTTAATCTAAAGTAAGTGGAAGAAGCTGGGCATGGTGGTGCACACCTGTAATCCCAGCACTTGGCTTGTCAGGGCTGAGGCAGGAGAATTGCTGTGAGCTTGAGGCCAGCCTGCACCACATAGTGAGACCCTGTGTCCCCCCTATGACCAAAAAAAAAAAGTAAATGAAAGAGGATAGTTTACATGTAATGAGCTACAACTCTGTCATTCTGAAAGAATCTCGATACACATGGTACTTCACATTTGTGCGGTGTTTAAGTGGGAGGAAATATATCCTTGGTGGTTTTCCTGCCTATAGTTAATAGCCATCTCTTCATCTAAACATATATCCTTAATATAACTGATGTTCATATTGATAGTGTCAAGGTGTTACTTGATTTAAACAAAGATAAGGTGGTTTAAAAAACACCTACAACAAAAAGAAGATAAGGTGGTTTGTTTGTACTGGGATTGAACCCAGGGCCTTTGAACTGAGCTACATCAACACCCTTTTTATTTTTTTATTTTGAGGCAGGGTCTTGGTAGGTCCCTAAACTGCCTACCTTGGGCTCAGCTTGAGATGCTCCTGCCTGTGCCTCCCAGAATGCTGGGATTACAGATAAGTGCCACCATGCCTGACGCGAAGTCTCAGCTTTTAACAGGTAAATAAAAAGAGGAAGAAGGGAAGGTGGTGGTGACTCATATTAGGAGTTGATAGGCAAGTCATTCTCTAGGATAGCTGAGATTTTTCTACTATAAGTGATGATATTTACCCTGAAGAGGAAGAAAGTTAAAAAACAACCAACAGAAAAACCCTTAAAATTTTTTTTCTATAGGTTGTATAAAAAATATTTTCAATTTAGGAGAGTCTCAGATTTTCAACTAGATAATAGAAGTTGATTACTTCAAATTTTCTTGATAATTCAAGAAGTAACAAAGTAGTTTTATTAAGTAATAATAGGCTTTATTCCAAGGCTTTATCTGAGGCCCACTCTTTTTTCTAAAACAGCCATTTTGTTACCCATCTTTGTCTGCTTTGGCATGTACTTTTATAATATATTTTCATCTCATTTTTATCCTCCATCACCTTTACTGGTTTAATGCTTATTGCCTTTTGGTTAGATTACTGTGGTAAACAGATTCCTACCCTGGACCTTCTGCCCATTCATATATTTTTTCCTTTCCTGCTGATGATTCTAACTTTTTTTTGCCATCTGTTCTTGAACCACATGGTTGAAGATTCATTTGTTCTTTCTTTGTGTCACTTTGATTTTAAGTACATGCAAAGTATGTGTGCCTGTGTGTTGTCATGGGATATTTCTTATAGTACCCAACATTACAGATAATCTAGCTGAAAAGAAATTAGTGAAATGTGACAAGGCTTCCAGTCTCTTTGGCTTGCATTGCTGATCTGCAACTCAGTAGAAGATAAATTGGTCATAGGTTCCTTCTTCTTCAGTATAAGACATTGCTCCATGCCTGCAGGTTGCACTCATAATTGTAAGTGTATTTCCAGACATGACTTTTTCCTCTACATCTGCTAAATTCATTGAAACATACCTGAATACATCAGTGAGGAGAGTGCTTAAGGGAAATATTTATGCAGCAGAAGTTTTTGTGCATCACAGCATTTGGGGTCTGAAAAAAAAATAAACAATAGCAGAGGCACTGTTTTGCATTTGATATTTATTCTAGAAGTTCTGAGATGCCTAAGTATTTATGACTTGGTTTTAAATGTTTGAATAGTTGTTTTGATTTATAGTCTCCTTTTATGGACCTGATTCTAATAGTGTGTATAAAGCATATATGCACATGTGTGTTTAAAGGATATGGAACTTTGACTCTTGAATGTAGTTGTGATAATGCAAAAGTAACAACGATGACAAAAAAAAAAAAATCTCCCAGTGATTTGAGTGTTTGGCTTTAGATTCTCTCGTTAGTTCAAACTGACAAGACTAAGGAGCTTGCTCATAAAACTCTTCTCTGACTGACCTTGGGCAGGCTAAATGGAGAGTAAAATGCTTGGGGGTTTTCTCTTCTTTTTTTGATTGTCAGTGTAGTATAAAAGGAAGCCTTTTAAAACTTGAGAATCCTGTCTGAACCTGGATGTGATCATCAAAGCATTTGCTGCACTGCTGTGTATGAGGCCCTGCAATTCTCTTTAAAAAGGGCATGTGCCTTTTTAAATGAATGAATTTAAAATAGGCCAGTGACAGTGCTGAGGAAAGAAAGATTCTGAGAAAAGAAAATCCTTGGAGAGTGCTCTTTGATAAGATCTGTATGCTTCTCCCTAGATGACTGATTAAATACATGTATCTGGATTTCTTCTGTTCCTCAATGATCTTGTCCCTTGAAGAGTCTGTAATACAGAACTGTTTAATGCTTTTAAGCCACATACTTGGCTTAGTGAAGAAAAACCTGAAACAGCTATGTCTAGCAAGGACAAGTTGCTTTTGATGTCATGAGCAAGATAGCACTCGGTAGTTAAGACTGAGACCACTGAACTCACCAAGCAAGGGCAGCAGTGGGGAAGTATTCAGTGTTGTTCCTGCTTTTGCAATGCTTTTGTATTTCCTCCTTGTTAGAAAGGACAAATGGTGTCCAATTTATAAAAACATTGCTGCCCTCCTCTCACCTCCATTTCTTTCCCCCATTCCCTTTTTTTCATTCTTCATTTTCTCCTTTTTTGAAAGGCAAACTTTAAAAAAAAAATTTTATCTAAAGAGAAAAAAAAGCAAAACAGAAAAAAGGGTAGAAATAATACAGAATTTCAAAAAAAATAAACACTAAGAAATCACTAGTTGATAAATTATATACTTTCACCTTAGAAATAGTTGTTCAAGTTATAAAATTAAGCATACAAAGTGGACATTCAAACAGGGAGACTGCAAACAGTTCTGCTCAACGATCTAACAAAAACTTAGTAATGTGGTTATCTATCTGACACACTGAAACATACATGCAGTTATATCCTTTAGAGCACTTTCTTTTCCTCTCTTTTTTACAATAGAAATTATGCATTTTGGGTTTTATTACTCCTACAGTTCTTATTACTTTTTACACTAGAGCCACAATGTGATATTTATAGATATGATTCTTATTTCACTAATAAGGATAGTCTCAAGTTGCCTCCATTTACCTATGAAGGCCCCAAGATCACCCTTTTTAATAGCTGAGTAATATTCCATTGCATAAATTTTTTTTCATCCACTCTGCAGTTGATGGACATTTTGGTTGTTTCCAAGATTTAGCTATTACAAATTGTGCTGCTATGAACATGGATGCACATATATCACTGTGTCATGACCTTTTCAGTTTTTCTGGGAAAATACCCAGGAGGGGAATAGCTGGACTGAATGGAACTTCCAATGCTAGTCTTCTGAGAAATCTCTAAAGTGATTTCCATAGTGGCTGCACCAGTCTGTACTCCCACCAAGAGTGGAGCAGTGTTTGAAAGGCAGACTTTTTAACTGCACCATCACCCCTTCAGTGTATGATCTTTCATATGTGAACTTACATGAGGGTGTAGAATTTGGGACTATTTTATTTTTCCTGTTTTCCCTCTACTCATAGGCTGTATTATGTAAGACCCCCCCCCCCGATTTTCTTACTGTCAAATGGATTTCTGCAAAATTAATTAAAAATTTATGGCTTCTCAAATTTTTACTTGATCACTTGCCCTCAACTCTGTAGTTTCATGGCAGGGCTGTGGGCTTCCCCCCTGCAGGGAAGGGCCAGTCAGGTTTTTCCTAGTGAACACCTTCTGAAGAGGGTTAAAATTACCTGCTGTTAGCTTCTAAAGAGGAGGGAAATTTACCTTTAGGTCCATATCTTTTGAGAGGAACTTTAGAGTTGAACAGACTAAATGTTCCTACTCACAGTTTGTTTTCATTGTGTGGCTACTTCGTGCAATAAGATTTATGTAAGAATTGTGGCTTTTAAAAATAGACTGTCATTAAAAGATTGCAAAAGCTTTAAAAATGAAATCTACTTATAGAAGATTGTTTTTCTGATATGGTGTCAGTTTTTGCTAAAGCATTAATGTGGTCATGTATTTGACAGAACACATAAACTTCCTGCATTTTCCTGCAGTGATCTAATGAATTACTACCACTTTTATACATTCCACTTCTAATATAAATTTTTTTCCTCATTCAGATTTCAAGGAGAACAATAATATCATATGCCAGATTTCCTCATTGTCATTTCTTGTACTGTTTTGTCTACTGCCTCTGTCGCTAAAGCTCATTCTCATTTATCCAAATAGAAATAATCTCATTTTTTGAAAATGCCATTGAGGAGTTTTAGTCATCAAGTATGGAAAGAATAAAAACTGATTTAACTATTTTTCATTAGTAAAACTGACAAATATATGGTAGACAAGCATATGCATTTCCAAACCAAATACATAAAACCTGATCTGTAGTCATCAGAACTTGCTGTTGAGCCATAGTTTTTCTCTGCTTTCTGTTAGTGAGAGAAGATATAAGAAAGGATGAAATAAAGAATTTAAAATGTAAACATAATTTTACTTTGAGTAATATAATAAGGCAAGGCTACAGTTTAGTTTCTTTGCTTGTGAATGCATAATAGTACTTTAAGGTATCACAGGTGTTTCATACAGTATAGTTGCAATAACTAAAAACTTTAGTGAGATATTTTGGTGTTATATTTAATGATTCAAACTACAAGACTTTTTTTGCTTCTAATTGTTCAAAAATAAATTCTCTTAAAATTTTTCTGTTAGCAAATGGTTGGTCACTTGCTTGGTTGGTTAAAGAGTGATATCCGTAACACCCCTGTCACACATGCCCAGGAGTTCCTGGAGTACAGGCTGAAAGCAGTCACCAGCTTCCTCCACTCCCTTCTTAAGTCAGCCCATGTCTCTCTCTGGCTAATGTCCCATCTTTTTCTACCTGTCCCACCTCACTGTCTTCTGCCTGAGCTCTCGCAAAATCTCATTGCAATCCTGTTTTTTTAAGCTTGTGACCTTCCATTGCATCTTACAACATTCATTAACTGGTGTTATCTTTAGAGCTAGGACATGATCATGTGTTCATCCATTGATCACAATGGATGTAGCTGGCCAGTTGGCCACCAGGTTGTACCCCTTCCCTGTCCTCATGGAATTGGAGTAGCTCGGCTTTCATTCTGCCTTGTTTGCTTGAAGTCAGTTTTTGCTCAACAAGATGTTGTGGAGCTTTCTTAAAGAGGTGAAAACTATGGGATCACACAACTGCTGTAATTGTTGTCTTCCTGTGTGTCCAGAAAGTGCTAACTGGGCTTTTACCCTTTTATTTTGTTTGAATAATTTTCATATGTCTGTGATGAAATCTCTCATAGTTCTCTAGTCTTGTCTGCACATGCTTATTGAGTGCTTATTGTGATCTGTTTTTAAATGGATACTTAATTTATATCTGATCACTGTGCTATTATAAGCACCATTTTATGGATGAGAAAACTGATACACAGGGGCAACTGCCTTGCCCTATTTCTTTTTTAGGAAGTGACAGAGCAAAGATTCTGAGGTCACTCCTTGAACCCTAAAGTTTTGGAACAAACCCAGTGCTTAAGTATAATTAGGTAATTTTTAAAGACTTAAACAAGTGAAGCCTAGCCATTGGACAGTTCTCTCCACAGCCCAAACTTTGAATTGTGAGTAGAATGTGCTTACACATTACTAATAACCCTGACCTGTGTGGGGCAAATTGGAAGTGGGTAGAGCGAGAATTAGGACGGTATAGAATGGACTACAAATGTAGTACAGAAAAGACAGAAAATGAGTTCGTCTCCCCCAAATCCAAGATGACCCCTTATCAGTGGGCTCCTGGGCCTTGCTCTTCAGTCTGTGCAGCTATTGATTTGTTTTCACACCATGCGGTTTTGGATGTCAGAACAATGCCCACAGTCACCCTGGCCGAACTGTGTGTTTTCCTTTTACGCATTTCACTCCAAAATGAGTAAATTCGTTGCCTTGGTCAGTTGAGGTATTAGGATCTTTTTATCTTTCCCTGTTACTGAAAAACAGTCAAATGACTTGTGGGATACATTTTGGTGACAGTTCTCTAAATTATTGCAATTAGATTGTTAGGAGAGTGACTTCTAACTATGAGAAGCTGTGCAGAAGGCAGCCTTTGGGCCTGACTTGCCCCTCCTACTTTTGGTAGCAATTTAGAATAGCAAAAGCTTGCTGTGTGTCTTCTGTGACACACAGATTTGCCCTGGGAATAACCTCTAGGAGGTTAGTCCAGGCTGCCACCTTGCTTTTGTAGGTATGAATCACTAATTCCACAGTGGGCTGAGGGAACAAGAACTTTTTTTGTAAACTAAAAAAAAAAAGTGAGTTGGCAGTACCATAGCACTCAAGTCTTTTTAGAAACACTTTTGTAATGGGACGAATGTGACAGTCTTAGATGATTTTCGCAGGGCCTTTTGGAATACAGTCTGTCTGTCTGTTTCTTATGGGGGACTTGTTTTGTGGGAAAAGTCTCTGAAAATGCCTTACTGCAGAGGTATGTGTTCCCAGGGCTTTCCTGGCATCCCTTTGTCCAGGGCAAGATGGGGAGAGAGTTGTGCCAGGTGAGCATTTGGTGGTTAATCTTATGCAGTGAAAGCATCAGGATTTGATTGTTTAGCTTCTCTGTCCAAGTGTAAACCAGACTTCAGCCTTAGTGTGATGCCGGATTAGAGAGAAAGTATGGCTGAACGAAAGGTCAGGAGTGGATTCTAAGGCTGGCTGACCCTGTGTGATTAGCAGCGTTAAGATCCTACTTAATTAGGAATCCTATTGATTTGTCCAAATCATGGAATTTGGACAAATCCATGGATTTGTACATGTGAATTGTTGCACATCAATAACACTAGGTGGAGGAGGAGTGTAGAATGCACAGTCCTTAGTCTTAGAAGAGGAGTGATAGATGAGCCAGTTTGTGCATTGCGGATGCTTGTTTTGTTCTTTCCTCCCCTGCTGTCCAGCCTTTTGGCTGGTTCACTGCATATTAGACTCTTTGTTCTAGAAAAGGGAAAAAAAAAGGAGTTAAGATTCAACTCCTGTTTTTTCACATGGGTTGCCAGCTTTGTTGCCAGGTTAATTGGTGAGGTAGGACTGGGGAAGGTAACATCCCGAACTGTTTGGGTTATTGACTGGTTTAGATCACAGGCCAGGCTGCACCCTGCATGTCTTTTCTGTCAGGGTGGAGCCATCTGAGCAGAAATGGAAAGGGAGAGTCCATGTAACAAAAAGAGAAGGCTTTAGGGCTTAAATGAAACAAGGCATACTCAACGGGTTGGCTCATGGAGCTGAAAACGTGGTTTCAGAAAATGAAAAATGATGACAGTGGGATGAAAAACATGTCTGAATATTTAAATAGCTCTGGTTGCAGATGAAATGAAGTTTGTTTTAAATTTGGGGTTTTTTCTTTGCAGTTGGGATAGACAATAAAATAATAAAGATGACTGGTGTGCATTAGTTTCTTAATCTTTCAGAAATCTTTATCAAATTTAAGACCATAGCCCCACCACTATGGAAACACTAAGGTGAAAATCCTCACACACTGAGCTGAAAATGTCTCTCCTTGGATCAGTGTAATGTTTCACTTGAGAAAGAGCTGTGAAAATCCTGCAGGATCACAGGTGCACTAGGGTGCAAATGGCACAGAAAAAGCTCATCTTTCCCTTACAGAGTTTTTTTGTGCACACCCCATAAATATGTGTGCCACTGCTGGCTCTGTGAAAAAATGTCCTTTGGAGGGGTCCTAGGGGGCTCCTCTTTAGAGCCAAATTCCTTACTGAGTTTCTGGGACTTTTCTCCACATACAGGAGAATGGGCCTACAGTGCCTATTAATGCCACTGAGTTGGTCAAAGAAAGGGCCAGAGTAGAGGAAGAGGCCTCAGAGGGAAGGACTCTCCACATTGGTGCTGTCCACTCTGAAGCATACAGCATCCTTGGCTGAATGCCATGTTCTGAGGAGGAGCCTGCCTGCAGGGCTACAGGAAAATTCTATGCTTTGAAGTAAAGACTTGACTAAAAGAAGCCCCAGGGCTTTGTGGGGAGCCAGTAGATGGAATAAGGACTTGTATTGTTCAAGGAAGTATCTGTAATATTCAAATCTGGCTTCAGAGGTTTTCTCTTCATAGGAAGTCCTGAACCTAAAGCAACTCTGCTTTTGTATGAAAGGATGAGAAGAGTGGTGGTGTTGGTAGTGGTGGGGGACCTGACACCAGGAGGCAGGCAGAGCAAAATGAAGGAGAAGGGAAAGTTCACCAGAACGGGGTGGAGGTAGGAACTGGTTAATTGAAAGGCAAGAGGAATAATCCTTCTCAGACATAAAGCAAATAAGGAAGTAGAATAAAATCAGAGGAAGTCCTTTTAGGGAAAGGATGGTGTTAACAAAACAAGTCAACAGAATGAAAGAAAGCACCAGTACAGCCTGGAAGGCACAGTTGCCCAGGTGTGCTGGAGAAAGGAGAGCTCACGTTTGAGGATGCCAGCATAACTGAGACGGCCGCCAAAGTCACAGTTTCCTAAAAACTGAATAATCCCCTTAAAGCTCTAGTGCAGTGTGTGTGTGTGTGTGTGTGTCACTTAACGCAGACATAACGCTGAGTAAATTCAAGAAGAGAAAACTTTGAGATGAAAGGTACCTTAAGTGTAGAAATTTTATTCCTTTCTGTTTAAGTGTGCTAAATATATAGGTCTTGGTTCTTGAACCAAATTTTTTTCCACCTACCCTGTGAATAGTAAAAGGAAGATTTGGTTAACATAATTTTTTAGACTCATGAATTAGGCAAATGAGGTTTCAAGAGCTCAAATACGTAAGTGCCCTGTTCTCTTGGCTTACCCGTGCAGTGCAGTGAGTTCAAAGCAAGAAAAAATAAAAAGTATTAGAATGTTGCATTTCATCCATGATCTGTAAACTAAAGTCAGTGACATCTTGCATCTGAAGATGGGTTTTGATTGATTCATTTTTCTCTTTGTTTTAGATACTTTAGAGAAGTGCCTTGAGATCATTTGCTAGTAGAAACTATCATTCAGTGAAATTTCATTATTAAAATAGTTCTGAGTGGCACTTGACACCATATTCTGTTACGATAACATGTAGCTTTTAGTGTTTAAAGAAGGAAGTTGGCTGTTAAGAGTCTAGTGAATATCTGAATTGAATCAGTTGTGAGCAGGAAGTAATGATGTTGTGGATGAGGAATTTAGAGCTCATCTGAAGGTGGGAAAAGGCTTTGCTAGAATCTAGTAGGAAGAAAATGGAAACAAAATAATTCTACTAGACACTCATAATGGGATGGCAAACATAAACATATAGGTTTTAATCATTGCCATAATTGAAGTAATATGAGTTTGCTATAAGACTTCTCAGCGTATTTGGAAACAAATGAGTTTGATTCTGTGAACTTGATGCTAGATGAATGTGGACTAAGTCTGTGCCTAAACACACCTTCTTCACAGTTATGACTTTACATGTCTCCCCCTCTCCCTGTACTAGGGATTGAACTCACAGCCTTATGCTTGCCAGCAGGTGCTTATACTGTTGAGTTAAATCCCCAGCTCATTTATGACTTTAAATTTCTAAATCAAGCCAGGGATTTAGCTCAGCGGTATAAACGCCTGCCTGGCAAGTGCAAGGTTGTGAGTTCGATCCCCAGTGCCACACACACACACACACACACAAAATCTCAATCAAGTCCAAGGGAGCTCTCTATAACTATTTGGCAGGGGTATATAAACTGAGAGCGTCAGGCATAGTGGAAAGAGCCCTGGTAAGAAGAAAGGATCAGAAGATGTACTCGTCTTTTGTTGCAATAACAAGTTGCCACCACTGACATTGTGTGGCTCCTTGCCTCCTCCTTCCATACTCAAAGCAAGCAGACCAGGTCCTTCTTATGCTACTTCTCCCTGTTCCTCTGGCCACATCCTTGAAAGGTACACTACTTGTGAAGACACATAATTAGTTTAGATGTACCCAGATAATCCAGGATAATCTCTCCATTTTGAGGTCCTTAATTCTCATCTCTTCTGCCACACACTCTTGTCTCATAAGATAACACATTCACAGGTTCTGGGCATCGTTGGGGGCTGTTACTCTGCCTTCCAGAAAAGGAGGGGTTGCTTGGTTCTTTCTCCTGTGACTATTCCTTTCTGAACCAGGTGGAAGGTTTCTTCATTACTTTTTCTTCAGACTTTTATAACACGCTTACAATTGCTAGACGGCAACTTGATCTCAGAAGTGCTCTTTGACCAGGCATTGAGGTGATTCCATTAGTTGCCCTTTCTGATCCTAGTTCTGAACGGGAACGCTGTGTTGTGGTTGGGTATGTGTCATTGCCTCCATTCTCGTTACATTCTGTACATCCCTGACTCTGCCCTGAGCTGTTCTTTCCCAAGAGGAACACCATCTGGCCTTATTTCTGCCTGTTCATTCTGTGAATTTTTGAGATTTTAACCATTTTCACTTTGCATTTGGAATTTATCAAAATTAAGTAGTACTTGGTTCATGAACTTAACTAGTGCTACGATTTTAAGGAAGATGGCCATGTTTGTGTTTGTGTGTGAAAGAGCTGCATTTGTGTTTATCACTCAGGGCAGAATTTGCAAACAAAAACAAAATTTTGCCAAAAGCTTCTCCAAAGCAAATCATTTACAAATGGAAGGGTTCATGACTTGAAGCACCACTGTACTACTAGTTAACTTTTATTGGCATACACTTACCTTTCCATTTGACTCTTCATCCTAAAGTGCCTGTTACATAGGTAGATTCTTAGGATTCACCCCAAGAGACACTCGTTGCAGGGTCTGGGATGGAGTCAGGAAGTTCGGTCCTCAGTTGCACTCCATGGGTAACACTGTTGTAGATGGCTCACTTGCAACATTGTGTTGTGCGTGTCTGCAGGAGAATCATACATGTGTCTTCTCATAGTGACAGGCATAGTATCTGAATGTTGGTGAAGATTGTTTTTCTGAAATTAATACCCGTTTTATGAAGGGGAATTTTAATCTACAGAAAGAGTCTCTTGGAGGAAGTGTGTAGTAAACATCCCAAACTGTACCATTTTCTTGGAGCCAGTTGTTATAAAAGTTCAGAAGTGAACAAAGAGCTTATGTGTATACCAGGGAAGACATAGGCAAAACTAACAATTCAGTTGACAGTTGCAAATAACCACTTAGGATAGCAAAATCACCATGCTTGTAGACTTACCATTTTGTTCATCTTTTCTGCCTAATGTAAAAATCTCAAAAGTAGAAATTTTATTGTAGGAAAGATTTGACAAAGATGGTGGATTCTTGGGAATACGCAGAAGGAACACTGGTTTCAGTGCTCATTCTGATCACTAGTTCTTGATGACTGGAATGCAGAGAATAGCCACAAATCTGAATTCCCACTGAACCAAGCATTTTTGGAATGAATCCTCTCATGAATATGCCATGATTTTGATTTCTGCTTTTGTTAAGATTGCAATGGAGTCTTTGTTATTTACATTATTTTCTAGGTCCTCTGGAGAGTGTTAATCTGGATGATTTGATCTATTTTACAAAATTTATTTTTGTTCGCCCATGTTTTAGGGTGTTATAACCTAAGTAAAGGATTTATTAAGCACATGCTGTGTCTTTCAATTTTGTACTTTTTATTACTTTTTCTATTAACTTTATGGTAGAAGCGAGTGACATTTATTTTCACTAGAGATCTTTACCTGTTATAAACACACTTAAAGTAGGTCTGAAAAAGAGGCATTAAAACATAACAGATGTGTTCACAAGCTGGAAAATGTCACAGTATTGAACAACTTGAATTGGAAATCACCAAAATTTCCTTTTGTTCTCTAGTTACCAAAACAAACACAGCCATATTTTCTTCTTCTTTTTTTGTTGAACTATTATGAGATGAATTGTGCCATGGGCTTTAATAACAATCACTGATTCAATTTAAACCACTTTATATATGCTTATTAAATATACAGATTCTATAAATTAAGTAGCTGTGAAAGTCTAGTGGTCCACCTTCCCATTGAGTTCCTTCTAGTACCTGGTAGTCTTGTTATTTTCAGCTAATGCTAAGTTTCTATGATATCTGATTGAAATAATTCAAAATCAGACCAATAAGGGCAAACAGCGTATTCCATGCATGTGGAAATTGAAATATTGATAAGTAATGTTTAGGTTCTTAACTGCAGACTTTATGGAATCCTCCCATTTGTTGCAAAGCTCAGAGTTAAAATTCCCCATAGTGTAAGAAAACTTGGGAATAATGCAGGTATTTTGGCCTGCAATTGAATTAAATCAAACCAATATTTGTATATTTCTTGCCCGTAACTTCCTTCTGTGTAGAGTGAGACCTTGATACTTACCTTCAGAGAATGATTATTTAGAACAGAGCAATACATCACAAATCTTCTGTGAACCAGATAACTAACTTTAAATTTCCCAATACCCACATTAAAAGATAAACATTTTTTATAATTATTTTTCTGTGATATATTTTATTCAACCCAATAGACCAAAAATATTGTCATTTACACATGTAATCAATATAAAAACTGCTGATGAGATTCTTTTACATTCTTTTTTTTACATGTCTTTGAAATCTAGTGTGTGATTTACTTCTAAAGCATCTCAATGTGTTGCTGAAGTTTCATTGGAAATACTTGAGCTCTATTTAGACTACAAAATGTGGAGTTGGCAAAGCAAATTATTGTACAAAATTTGTTCCATGTGCATACCTGTTTAGTGTTTATTACACTGGACTACATGCTCTTTTTTTTTCCTCTTTGAGACAGGGTCTTACTGTGTAGTCCAGGCTGGCCTTGAATTCATTATGTAGCCTAGGCTGGCCTTGAACTCACAGTGGTCCTCCTGCCTCAGCCTCCTGAATGCTGGGTAAAAGGCATGTGCAAACATGCCTGGCAAGATTAGAAACTCTTGACATGAATTAGTCATGAAACTAACATGAATTAGTATAGGGACTGAGAAAAGAATAAAATATTATTACTTACTGGAGACTCTCATAGTTCAGAGATTTCTAAACATCAGTGCACATTGGAATTACAAGAAGATTAAAAGAAAAAAGTAAAAAGTCCTGTGCTTGGTTACTATTCTTTAATCCGTAGAGGTTAACTAGTCATTAGGAGTTGACAAAGCCTGTCAGGTGGTTCTAAGATCTGCAATTTTATTATAAATTTTCCACAAATCTATTCTTCACTATTTTTATATAGAAGTCTGTTAGTAATAACTATTATAAGGAATCAAATCAGCACCTTTTTTTTAGATTTCTAAGACTATTAAATATATAGTTTATTTGGTCATACTCCCATGTGTTAGATGGAGTAGAAATGATCCACTTGGCGAATAAAAAGAGATATGTAGGTTAGTTGAGTTTTTCAAGGTCATAGAGCGGGGGTGATGGAGTCTTGTCTTGAACCTAAATCTCATATTTCTGCCACCACATAAACAGAAATATATTTGAGTATCTAGCCTCCTCCAATTTGCAGCTTGTTTTCTCTCTCTTCATAATAGAGCCCTTGTGCTTGGATTTATAAAGAATGTTTCTTTTGATATTTAGGAAAAAAAACCTCATTAACAATTGGATGTTTGTAGTCCAGCAGATTCGTGGTCCTCCAAAGAGCACTGTGCTGGGTGTTGGGCGATCTCTGCTCTTTTCCTGGTGCAACATATGATCGTGGTGACCTTGAGTTTGCCAGTTAGCACATCAGATTTCTAGTTGTTATAACAGGAGTTGTCAAGCCTTCCTGTCCTGTAACTTGAAGAATTGTTCTGAAAAAAAGTGTCACTGCTTTCAAGTAGAGATCAACATTTATATTACTTCTGCAAATTGTACTTGCTCCTGAAATACTTATGAAAGCAAAACACTTTTCTTATCTCTTTTAAATAATAATAATGATAGCAACAACAACAATAATTTAAAAATTGAGCACTTTTCATATGCCAGAAATGAACTAATCCTTACAATAGTCGTGAGAGATAATAGGCTTGTTATTCTAGTTTTACTGTTGAAGAAAGCAAAGTCCAGTGACTTGCTGAAGGTCACACATCTTATTAGACACAGAGCTGGGATTAGAGCCAAGGTAGATTTGTTCAAAGGTCCTTGGAAGTATTTGTTCCAGAAAACTAAAGCATACCTTTAAGGCCAGAGTACAGATTGTCTTTATCATATATATGTCATGTCTTACTTTTCTCATTGCTGAGACAAAATACCTGACACCCAACGTTAAAAAGGAGTAAAGGTTTATTTCGCTTTTAGTTTGTGGAGGTTTCAGGCCTTAATCAGTTGACTGCAAGGTAGGGTGGTGTGGCAGATAGGCATCACACAGGAGAAACAGTTCATGGTGGGCAGAAGGTAGCAAAACAAGCAGGGGATGACAGTTCTTTCTGTGTCTTATATCTTAGCCAGGCCATTTGGGGTGTGTAGTACTCACACCCTTAATCCTGCTGCCTTTGATCCTAACATCATACTGTGAATTAATCCCAGTGTCACATGCTCTGGATTCTGTCACCTGTGGAAAAAGCTCCATCTGTGACTGCATGAGGCTTTGAGGGGATGTCTAGAACCAAGCCATGACAGTATTTTTACTGTGTACTGTGTTACTGGTATCCAGAGGTAGGAAGATTTTATTAGTGACTTCAAAATTCCCCATTTAGATTTACAATAGATGATGGCTATTTCCTCAATTCTAGGAAAAATGAGAGCATCTTTAGAAAAACTGCTATGCATATGGGTCTAACTGGAAAGCTGTGAGCTTGGTATACAAAGGCAGTTTTCAGGAAGCCTTCTTTCCCCAGTTTTTCTACTAAGGTTCCAAAGGTGCCCTAGGATACTGTCAGCCACAATTGAGTTGATTAGCTGATAACTAATTGCATTTTTAAAAAATGCTTCTTGGTTCTTCCAACTTAGAGGTAAACACCTTAAACCTAGAATAGGTATCTTCCTTGTTTGATGACTCATTTTCAGATATGTTTTCTTTTTTTGCTTTCTTTGTAAGGACTAACAAACAGGATGGTGGATCCTTCTGTTATTTTGAATTTCTTTGGCAAGCTTTAAATGTACCATTTTTTAGCCTTATTTTTCCAGCAGCTCTATGCAGACATTTCTTGTGTGGCTCCCACTCTTCAGGGTGTGATAATTCTCAAGGCCTCTGTGGTTCCTTAGGAATGCATCCTCTTGAGGAACTGAACTGTGTCCATTACAGTGAAGTTGTTTTGGGGAAAAGGGAACAAATATACTTTTAAGAAGGTTTCTCCTGACACTTATCTGTTGATGAGCTTTTATAATTTACATTTCTTTGTCCTTGCCCCAGAGAGCAACTTTGGATCTTAGAGTAACTTGATTGAGTGTAAATGAGTTCGCACAAATGAAGTGGAAACAAACTAGCCCAAGAGGCGGAGTTTGAGGTGCTAAGTCCTCTACTTTGGTAAGGTTGAAAGCATTTCTCACAGAGCTTCCCTGGGAATGCTTGTTCTATTTCTAAGAAATAAGCTACTGTGTGTATGCCACTGTTGTTTATACCTTTGACATTGGGGCTTAGCAAAGTGGGCAGTTCTCTGTGGGATCTTTCCCAATTCCCTGATCTCTGGTCTCAGGACACTTACAGATTTGGGGAGATAACTGCTAGGTGCAAAGGATACCTAGATTAAAAAGGGCCACAAATGCTATCTACCCTCTTGCTTTATAGCCAGGTATGGAACCTAGCCATGACTTGTAAAATGGTGTAATTAGTACTGCTGCAGGAGCATGAACAAGAAACTGAAAGTGCATAGTGAAATAAATTCTGCTGGTGTCAGGAGGGCTTCACAGAGAGGTGAGTTGAGTGGGGTTTGAAAAAGTTTTTCTTAAAGCTACAGGGCCTCATTGCTCCATGGTTCCTCTGAACGTACAACAGAGAAAGCAGCACTTGAATGAAGCTGTGCACTACACTTTTGGTTCGTTCATCAGCACACCAGGCCATTTGAAACCTCACTGCGTTTAGCACAGGACTTTCTTGGCTGCAAAAATATCCTGTCCCAATAGCCTGAGGGGAAGCCTTTCCTGCCAGAATTTGGAATATGCTGGTGAGCTGTTGTAGATCAGCAGGCTTCTTAGGCAAACTGGGACAAAGGCATAGGGATGGAAAGAAATCCATGCGGGTAATGGGGGACATAGCCCCTTTAGTATCTTGAATGAAGCGTTGCGAGTCCAGAATAGTCCTATGTTTTTATTATTATTGCTCTTGTTTCATTAAAGGTGTATTGCGCAGTCATTATCCAAGATTGTGACAGTGGATCTACTCTGGTTTTGCTGAAGTTAAATAGTTGGCCTGAGTAGGGAAGAGAAAGCTGAGTCATGGACTAGAAGTACTTCCTTTCCTTTAGAGAAATCAGATTTCTGCCATGAGAAAATATCAACACAATTTTCTTAGTGCCCAGGCTGCAGGACTCTAGTAGACTTGTCCTCAGAATAAAGGAAAGGGTTTTTCTAGAGTTTCCTTTCTGTGTTGCAAACATAAGGCATGAAAGTGAGACTCAACCTATAAAGGCCTCAGTTTATAGTGGAGATGAATTTGTGATAGGGACCAGACATGATTGCTGGAAAGGTTGCTTAGTGGAGAGTTATGGTTTGTTATTTTCAAGAAGCAATTTTGTGTTGTGGAAAAAACCACTGGGCCAGGATTTGGGAAACTTGAGATCTAATCCTGTTTTGTACCCTAATTAATGAGATCATATTGATCTTTTTGAGCCTTAATTTTCTAATAGACAAATAAGAAGGGTAGCATTTGGAGACTTTAAAGAGCGTGTATGTGGGCCTGGTAAACCAAATGGCACTTGAGAGTTTGAGGGCTCTGAACCAAGAGGGGTGTGTGTGTGTGTGTGTGTGTGTGTGTGTGTGTGTGTCCTGTCTACTTCATGAGAATAGATGCTTTCACTAGGTCCAGCTGGCCAGCCTCTACATGATGTTGTGATTCTGCTGACCATTTTATCTCTGAAGAAACTATTTTCATTACTAGTAAACCTTTACTTCTTAGTTTATTTTTTCTTTAAGGTTTTCTTGAACAGATGATTTTAGACAAGTGCCTGGGATTATCTTTTCCTCCTCACTCCTCATAGCCTGCGTGTCTCCGCTTGGCATTTCAGTACCCCTAATTACCAGTAGATGGGATCTAGGACACTTCCCATGCGAGTTACCAAAATGAGAGTCTGGCCAGTGATTGAGTTTGAAGAAGAGTTGAGATGAAGTCATGTCATGAAAGCAAAACAGCAAAATAGCCATTATCATGAGGCTGTAACTTCCTATGTAGTCTCCTTCATAAGGGGTCTCAGGGCTCCTTAATATTAGGGGTCTTGGAAGATGATGATGGTGGGTGTAGACAGTCCTCTAAAAGTCATATTGCGGAATTTATCACCTCTAAAGCATTATAAATTTTTTCTTGCACTTTATATAAAACAGGTTATATTTCTCTCTCAATTAGATCCAGTGAAACAACCACCTCCTACATTCCCTTGAAGTGCTGTAAATGGAGGCCAGTGATAGTATTCACATCATCCAATGAGTTTGCTTGGTGCTGCGAGGAGTGACTCTGAATCCTGAGCAACAAGCTAGTGGACTGTGTCCTGATGTTTTAGAACTGTGGCGGATTACAGTCCTTTCCTTCTTCCTGCCACCTGCAGACTGGGAAACCTCACTTAGGGCAGGCAGGGCGGAAGGAGTTGGGCTTGTTCTTATAGTTAGGCAAGCCTGGAGTTCTGGTCTTTAATCCAGTGTTTCTTCCTAGATGACATTGTCTCACTGGGTGAGCCCAGTGCCCAAGCAGAATTCCAACAAGATTCTCTTTTTGGCAGCTCTTTTACACCTGTTTTTCCTAGAAGAACTAGGACTGTGAGTCTTGTTTGTTTTCCCATGTATTCCACGACCTCATTCTCTTTTCCTGGAGTGCCAGTGTGTCCTCCACATGCTGAACCTGTTCATTAGTAATTCTGGATCAGTTGTCATTCCTTAGGCAAACTGAACTGCAACAACAACAAAAAAATCTCAAAACAGATGTAACCAAACTCCTTATACTTAATAGTAAATACCATGTGTGCTTATACTAGGGATTTTGTTTGTCCTGTTTAGTAACTGGTACCTCTCTCTTCACTGCCCTACCTCTTCGGAGGGTCACTGTTTCCTGCAGGGGGAAAGGTGGCAGACTTTGTTCTGTGTGAGTTCTGCTCACTCTACCAGTGGCTCGTGCATGTGTAGGTTTGGCGGACCGGGTCTGCCTGTTGGAGAAACAGGTCTGATCCTCTCTTGATGTAAGCCTGGACTATATAGTGAGACCCTGTCTCGAAAAAAAAAAAAAAAAAGGAAAAAGAAAAGAAAACAAGAAATAAAGACCTTGGTAGAAGAAAACATTGAGGATACATTTAAAGTTGGAGGTACAGGAAAAAACTTTCTTTACCGGGGATCGAACTCACGACCTCACACTTGCCAGGCAGGCGCTTATGCCGCTGAGCTAAATCCTCAGCCCAAGGAAAAAACTTTCTGAGCACTCCAAAAGTACAGGAAATAATAGCAAGAATCAACAAATTGGGCTCTTTCTTTCTTTGTTTCTTCTTTCTGCCTTTTTGAGACAGGGTCTCACTGTTCAGTTCAGGCTGGCCTTGGGCTCATTTTGTAGCCCAGGCTGGTCTCAAATTTGCAGACAATTTTCCTGCCTCAGTCTCCCAAGTGCTGGGATTATAGGCATACATCACCATGCCTGGCTCTGGGCTACATTATATTAAGAAGCTTTTGTACAAGAAAGGAAGCAGTAGACTGAAGAGATACCTTACAGCATGGGTGAAAAATCCTTGCTTGTTACTGTTTAGACAGAGGATTAATACCTAGAATAGGTAAAGAATTCTCTAAGACACCTCCACAACCTAACCAATAAATGGATGTAGTGGTTGATACATTGTGTCAACTTGAGAAGTCCAGAAGCTTAACTAAATAACTCAGCAGTTTTATATCCTAGTGTGTGGAGCACATGCCCTTACCACTCTAGGATGTTGTTCATAGTGTCAACTTGAGAAGTTTAGAAGGTTAACTAAGCAATTCAGCAGGGGGTTAGGGTCCTCACTTTGTAGACATCCTGAGTCTGTGCAAGAGGAGGGCACAGAGATGGTGTGAGTGCTACACTCACCTGAGGGCAGGTAGCTTGCATATAATATGTGGGAGGAAAAGAGGCTTGCTCTCTCCCCATTTTTTGCTCTTGTTGCTTTTGCTATCTTGCACTGCCTTGAACTGTTTCACTGTGCCATTCCATCCTTTCTTGAGCCATCTGATTGTGGACTGAAACTTCCACAAACTGTGAGCTAAATAAACCTCTTCTTCCTTAATTTTGGGCATTAGTTACTTAAGACAATGGGCTAATGAATTAAATAGATACTTTTCAAAAGAAGTAGTGCAATTTGGCAATAAGTATTACATGAAAAATTGCTCAGCATCTATAGCCATTAGGGAAATTGCAGTCAAAACTACATTGAGGGTCTGGGATTTAGCACAGTGGCATAAGCGCTTGCCTGGCAAGTGCGAGGTTGTGAGTTCGAGCCATGGTCCCCCCCTCAAAAAAAAAACCCCCCAAACCTCCAAGAAACCCACTACATTGAGAATCCATCTCACCCCAGAGTGGCTGTCATCAAGAGCACAAAAATAAATCCTGAGGTAAAAAGAATTCTTCTGTACTATTGTGTACATAGTACAACCACTCTAGAGGTTCCTCAAAAACTAAAACTAGAATAATCATGTGACCCTGCTATATGACTCCTTGGTATATACTTGAAGGAATTAAACTTTGCTTTTTGTAGGAATGCCTGCATTCTCATGTTTATTGCAGCGCAATTCACATTAGCCCAGGTAGGAAACCCAGCTAGGTGTTTATCGATAGATGAATGGATGAATAAACTGTGATATGCTTCTGCAGTGGAATACTACTCAGCTGTAAGAGTGAGATTATGTCATTTGTAGGCCAATGGATGAAACTGGAGGCCATCTTGTTAAGCAAAATAAGATCAAAAAAACAAGTTTACTATGTAGAATATAAAAACTGGGGGGGGGATAATAGTTGAGTCGAGAATCTTGTTAGACGTAAGGGAATAAAAGTGGAGGGGTTGTGAGGGAAGGGTAAGAGAGATGGATATGATCAAAATATTTTAAATGCATGTATGGAAAGACTACATTGAAATCTTACATTTTTGTAAAATTAATATGCACCAAGAAAAATCCATTAGAAAACAAAGTCATGGCATCTTACAGCTGACTGCTCTAAGAGCTCTTGGTTTCTTATAGTAGGACCAAGCCCTTTTCCGGGGAAGTGTTAGGGAATGGTTGGCTGCACTTGAGAGGCATGTAGTTTTAAGTTGTGTGGAAGATTTAATTTTCAAAGTTCTGCCATACACACACACACACACACACACACACACACACACGACTAGACAAGTCCTGAAGACTGTCATTTTCTTAGTTTTATCTGAGCTGGCTTTGCATTTTGCCCTTTGTACTGTTGGAACAGCCTAGAAATATTAGTTTAACTTTCTTGGCAATTTGGGACCACATTTTGTCTTTTGGAAAATACAGTCACAAATCAGTTTTTTTTTCTTTAAACAAAATGGAGTGAGGCTATTTAACCCCTCATTTTGACCCTCTGAGGAGTACAGAGAAACTGTTTAGATTGAGCAAGTAAGATATATTTATTCTTCTTGACAAAGAAAGCCAAATTATTTACCAGAAAGCTCTTTAGTTTCCTGTACCTAGCACTTGACTGCAGGGTGCCTTAAAAAAGTAAGGGACCAAAAATAAGCAAAAGAATGAGCTCTCAGTGTAATCCATGTGGGGGCAGGGAGTCGGCGCCAGGGTATGGTTCTGTAGCAGCCCCACTTGGGAGCTGGAGCCAACATTTGTTTCCTTGTGGTTAGATTTAGAAACTTTTAACCCTGCCTTCTCACACTCCCTGAGCTTTATAAATAGGAACCTTTTCATATGCTAGATCACTTGGAGGCCTGTTGTGAGTCATTTTGGGATTCTGAAGAGTAGAGAGTGTTTGGTATAATAGTGCTCTTTGCCTACAGCTTTGCCAAGACTTTTCTGTGAGCAGGGGAGCCCACCTTGGCCTGTGATTTAATCCAGCTTTTCTGAAACTTGGCCACGTAATAGGTGCTCTCCAGAGAGCTTTTGAAGTTTTCAAATACCAGGCTGTCCCTGTGCTGACTGACTCAGGTGGCAGCCCTTCTTACAGCTCCTTGGAGGACTGCAGTGCTCAGGCAGCACCAAGAATAGGTGACCAAATTTGCTCTGTGCTAAACTGGATTGTGCACTTAGCACTAAAGGAGTGGTGCATAAGCTTCTGTTCAAATGCAAAGTGACCATAGAATAGAAATTTATTTTGATAGATTATGAAAGTGTGGTCAAGCAGAGTGATTTCATTGTTCTGATTAATCTTTCTACATTGTCATAGCACAGGCTTTGTGAATGAGGTATATCACAATCTCCCCTGATTGAAATAGAAACTTCCCAGTGGTGTCCTGAGCTGTCTCTGGGTACCTTTAGGAAGTATTGTATAATTACCACTAATAAAAGATCAGTGATTTCTAAAAGTCCAGATAATGTACGTGAAACCACTTTGCTTACTTTGGTCTCCATTTATGTTTTTTCATGCAAATCCGAAGCCTTATTTTAGTATTTCCAATTGAGAAGCCTATAAACATAAACATAAACATAAACATAAACATAAACATAAACATAAACATAAACATAAACATAGGTTTAATAACTCAGTAGGTTGGCAGAGCCTGGTCAGACCCGAGCTCGCTTAGCATTGCACCTGGCTGCAGTCAGCCAGAAGTTAGTTGTCTTTATTTGTCTCACTTTGTGTGAATGTTTGTGTTTTGGGGTAGAAATTCTGATGTTTTGACTATGGAATGCTGCCCCAGAAACCACTGTGAGTGTTAAAGAGAGGATACAGCAGAGACACTATGTTTGCTGCCTTTCTAGATTCCAGAAGAATTGTGAATTCTGAGAGACATCCGGCTGTAGGCAGTTTGGATAAGGGATTGTGGATCTGTGTCATTGTGATGCCAGTTCCAAGGCCCCATTTGTCATTACACTGCTTGTCTGTGCACTGCAGCTCTGCCAAAGTGGCACTTGGAACAGGTTACTTGACCTGCTGAGCCTTAGTTTCTCGTCTGTGAAGTGTAAATAGTATTACCACTAAGGGTTTCTCTAGAATAAATAATGTAGAGTGCTTTTGGAGCTTCCTTAATTAGAAGTTGGAATACCACAAGTTCTTCCTTTGGGAACTGCACTGGTACAGGGAAGACCCTCAAATACTATGTAGGTTCCTATCCATGAGATCTTTAATATGTTAAACTGATACAGTGCAGTAGTTGTTGTTTTAAAGCTGTGGATCATGATTGAGTCTTGATTTATTAGGTCGTGACTTTGTAACCACTTTATGTTACAATAGAGAACAAAAATATTAGTGTATTGTATCAAGTAAAGGAGATTTTGTGAATTTTTAAAAAGTACTTGTTCATTTGTGTATGTACGTTCTGAGTGGTGATCCTTGCCTTGTGGAAATGGCAAATTGAGGAGTAGATGGTTTTTATTAATGAGAAAATGCTTCCGTTTGTTCTTTCCAACAAGCACAACCCCAAAAGGCTTTTAATGGTCTGCTTATTTTTAGTGTATCAAGATGGTCTACTATACTTAAGATACACACATGAGAATCTGAGACTCTGAGAATCTGAGAATCGGGAATAATATGAGCCAAACGTTCCTTTTGCTTACACTATCCAAAATAATCAAGGCCAAGACTTCCTTTTGATTCAGCTGTTCTGAACAGTCCTTCCTCTCTTCACTGCACATTGCTTATGTAGACCCAGTATTGAAAGGTCTCCATAGAAAATAGTGATAAATACTTTTATTTAGGAAACTTTTGCTATAAGAAAGATATACGTTCTGAATTTACTTAGACTATCGTATATTTGTGTAGCTCATCACATTTGGATTTTCTGTACCTTGAGAGTTTGTTTAATCACAAACCAAATTTATTTGAAAACAAACCGAAGAAGTGATATGTTCATTTGTTCTTGTCCCATCTTGCTTTCCTACTCTGGGTGTTACCAGTGACCTTGTACCACTCTGACATGAGGAAAAACTGTTAGCTTTGTGCTTCACAGTTGCTATTTGAGTATCAACTGTAGAACTCTCACCTGTATATGTAAAGCATTTTCATTAAATGAAAAAAATGAACCTTAGTAATGTTATGTAATTAGGAACATCCAGCACTTACTTCATACCAATTTAGACTGAGCTTTATTTATTTTTTATTTTTTATTTTTTTGGTACTGGGAATTGAACTCACGACCTTGGGTTTGCCAAGCAGGTGATTACACCACTGAACTAAATCCCCAGCCCTAAACTGAGCTTTATTGTTGATGATTAATTACTATTACTAGGATCTCAATGGACCTATGGAGCCATGGAGTGTTTTGTTTTGTTTTGTTTCATTTTATTTTTAAGCAATTCTTGATCTGATGACTCGGAAACTGTAAGAGTCACAGAGCCGTTTAAAGGGTGTCATTGTTTTATTTATCACACATGGAATTGATTAATGATAAGGTCTTTTGAGAGGCAATATAACATAGTGAACAGAATAAAAAAATTGGAGTTTTATCCTATATAGGTTGCTGTCTAGTTCTGAGTGACTGAGAGCCAAGTTATTTAATCTCTGACACCTGTTTCCTATCCACAAAGTGAGGAAAATACAGTTTTCACCTTGGAGAAATAAGAGAAGGAAAAATGAGTAAAATTTGTGGGAAACCACTTTTGAATACTGGTAACTGCCATTCAAATATAAAAAATGAATGGTAATAGAATAGTGGAAAATTTCTGAGAATTGAATCTATATCCAGTAACATATTTGGACCCCTACATGCAGTACAGCTAACATAATTCCTTGAAGCAGTTTAATAAATTCTGGAAGCTTGCCCCCGAGTGACTCAAAGCTGTGGTTTCTGCCGTTCTGATAGACAGTTGTTCAACCTTTCAGACCAAGCTCTTGATACAGAAAATAGTATTTACCACTCTAGTGGATGTTTCAGAATTGCTGTGTGAGTAACTTTTTAATGGTCTCATAATAAAACATGATAAGCGGGTAAAATGATGCATGTGTTAATAATCTTTAATCTTTTGAGTTAATCTTTCAAAAGCATATACCTAGTTTAAAACATCATATTGTACCCCGTAACTATTTGTAATTACAATTTAAGAAAAGAAAGATAATAGAATTCTGTTTTAGATTTCACATCTTGGGGCTTATGTTTCTCGTTGGAGCATGGCTATGTTTCTAGTTGCTCTACTCTCTTGAGTAGGGCATTTTAAGGTGCTGTGGTTTTGAAGGGGTTCCCCCCTTACTGTACTCTATCTTCTCTTTTGTGAACACAATGACAATTCATTTCAGAAGCTTTGTTTCAGTGGTATCCTAAGGAATCTATGAATGATGTCAACAGTGTGGTCTCCATTCACAGTCTTTGGTGTCAACTAGTCAAAATGCACCAAGAAGGTGCAGTGTAGAAATGGCTGCATTTACAGCTGTGAATACTATTACGTTACGTATTTTATTCCTTTATTCCTTAAAGCAGTGGCTATGTTTAACCATTTGATGATAAATGTTATTAGTCATTTGTGTTTGCTTTCCATTTATTGTCCTAGAAATGAAAAAGTAGTACCAACATTTTGTAGTTGAGGGACAGAGTTTAATTGACTTTCACAAGGTCATACAGCTACTACACAGGGTTGACACGAACCTTTCCCTGTAGGCTGAACACCCTGTATAAACCTTTACTGTCTGACAGATGTTACTGGGTTAAAAAATGTTTTTGGTGAATGAATAGCCTTCACTTGGAGAGTTCTGGGTTGAGAGGAGGAGGAGTCCATCATTGGATTAACTTTAGGGTAGAAATTCTTAGCCGGGAAGTTTTAACGATCACTTCTATTAACTCTTATTTACATTCTGAAGCTTCAAACGGTAATTATAAACACTGTTTCCAAAAGAATGAAAATGCTCTGCTTAGAAACAAGAAGGATGAAAATGCTAACCTTTTGTGAAAACAGATGGTAAGGCATTGGGAAGTCCATCATTTAGAAAGCCAGCTATGCACATCTAGCATAACTAAGGGAAAAGTCTCCAAGTGGGTTCCCTGGGCTGGAAGGAAGTTAAGCTGTGGTGGGTCAGGGACTTCTTAAATCCACAGAAATTCTCTGAAGAAGTCTTCTCACTATTTGTGTTCACTTTTGGAACTCAAATTTTCAGTAAGTACTGGGATTGGTGGGAGCTAATGGATAAACTGGGAAGGTTCCTCAACTTGTGTTCTCAGTTTGGCCATCTGTAAAATGAAGGACTTGAGGTCAGGCAATCTTTGAAACATCTTTCCCCTGGGTGTTCTGTTACTGTTCTGCCTCAATCCCAGACTTATTTTTTCCTTCTTGATTGTGCCCAGCTTGTCTGCTGTAGGCCATGGATTGTGACATATCTTTCTCAGCATAAGCAACAAAGCAGGAGCCTCAAGCAGACAGTTAGATTGTTGTTTAGGTTTTTGTCTATTTGCAGCCTCTCAGCACCTGGCCTTTCCAAATATGTAGGTGAGGTTCTTATATAACTTTATACTGGTAAATTAAAACGGCAGAGGAAAAGAGAAGATAGATATTGAGTATAGGTTGGACAATAGGGATACAAAAATGGTTTGGATTCTTTATAATTATGGTCTGAGGAGGTTCCAGTAAAGGTGTCTTTGGTTAAATGAGGTAATACATGGTGTATATATATATACATGCAAAATATATACATGTAAACATAGCAGCTGCTAAAATTAATACTCCAGTGTTGCTTCATACCGCATGTGATTTTATGAGTCAGTGCAGCCTGCTAAGCCAGGCTTCAGGACACTTGAGCCTTGCTTAAACTCTTCTGAACAGTGCTGGTAATTCAAAAATAGTGGTTATTATTATTTTTTTTAATAGCAGAACCTTTGTTTCCTAAGCTGGAACATGTGCAGAACCATACATATAAAACAGTTTGAAGCCAAATACTGTAGATGTATTTTTCTGGATTTTATTGGGATCTCTAGGGAACCTTGAAAACTGCAGTCATATTGTTGAAAGATTCAGAATCCATTTGAAACCTTTCATTATCTCTTTCATGTCATTATATAATGAAATCTTTCATAGCATTAGAGGTAATATTTACCAAATAAAAAATTATGAAAAGCAAAATTATAAAACTTCATTGAAGTATAGTGGTGATCTATTTTTGTTTTTAGGGTAGTGGAACTGGTTCTTTACTATAAAAGTCATTAGTGTTTAATGTTGGATGATCTCAAATACCCATTATATAGGGAGTGATGTAATAATATTTGAGTTGAATTTGAGAAAGGTTTATTGCTTTATAATCGCTGAAAAAGTACAGCATTATGAAGACAAAGATGAATTATACTAAAAAAGTTTCTATGGACTAAGATAAGTAGAGTAAAGATTATCCTTTATGGCTTGGTGAATTTCAAAGCAATATATTTAAAACTACTATATATGCCAGCATATAAGGCAGTTCTACACATAAAGTAATATATTGCCAAGAAGAATATCTAAAAATAAGATTGGAATGTTTAAATTTCTTATAATATAGATGGAATTATTGAAAGTATGTTAATATTTAGTTACACATAAATAATACAAATCACATTAATTTAGAAAATGTGCATTTCCATGAAGCATTTTCACTCGGGCTATTTATAAGTGCTTTAACTTCAGCTTTTTCTCCATACTCATTTTTGGGCTCTTCTTACACTTCAGAGCACATCATCAGTCCATCTAAGTTTAATATGAAACATACTTTTGCATTTGCATTGACTTTGGTGTTTTTAAATTTTAAATTATCTACATGATGCCTGAAATATTTGAAAAGATGAAAAAAATCATGTACATTGGCTTTTTAAATATAAAACTAGCAGATTGATGGATTCATGAATGTTGTAGATTAGGTGATCTTCATTCTTTTTTTGCCAGGTGACTTAGGTTGCATAGAGTATGTTTCCTGCTATGATCATGTTGGGCTTCCCCATTAGCCTATTGGTCTAATAGTAGAGTATAAATCAGTATAATACTATTGGATCCCTTAAATGTGACTGGGCTTTTGTACTCCTGTGACTGTCATAAGAAAAATATGCCTCAACTTGCTGATACCTCTTAGCCTAGATCTCAGAATGAATCAGATAATGTAGCAGTCAGGTAATGTAGCAGACCAGTCAGGTAATGGGCCTTACCCTAAGCCAACCAGCTGAAAATCTTTAAGATGCATCAGATAATAAGATCTAATTTGACTACTGTAACTCACAAATCTGATAGTATTTCTATTCTCTTTTGTCTGGATTTCCAGAACCCAAAGTTGCATTCAAGATAGTTGAGATAATATTTAGCTCAAAACTAGCTTTGGAGATAATAATCATCCACTAGGGGCTGTGCGGTAACCTAGGATTCTTGACAGTAGGCGTTTTCAGGAATATAGTCTACATGAAAACCAGATGCACGCAGTAAAAAATGTATCGGCAGCCTTGCATGCAGTGTTCATTTTTCCAAAGAGATTTCCAAAGAGCCTATGAATAGAAGCCTGGTGTTTTCTTCTTCTGTGACTCATTTTTTGCGTACATTAGGAACAAAATTTTGGCATTTGTGTTAGGCAAAGTCTCAAAGTATCTTTATGCACATTTATTGGACTTTATTAGTTACATGCACACATACACTCCAGCACGTTCCATGTAAACCTGCGGATTTTAAGCCTGTGTGTGTGTAGTTCATGTTTAAATTGTTGCATAGATTTTTATCCCCAAAGAAAAGTAGGTATCTATAT
The DNA here is from genome assembly GCA_004027295.1 of Dolichotis patagonum. Taxonomy (NCBI): domain Eukaryota; kingdom Metazoa; phylum Chordata; class Mammalia; order Rodentia; family Caviidae; genus Dolichotis; species Dolichotis patagonum. Next base: position 4,790 of record PVJX010013598.1, on the reverse strand, counting down.
ACATTTATATTCAGATTTATATTTTAAAAATTCTTTTTGGAAGAGTTTGAGATAAAATATTTCTAGTTACATCTGCATTTCCCTATTGCTTACCCAGTGCACTAGTAAGATTGATATTCTCAAAGGTTATTTAAGTGAAACTACCCAGTTTGTGCAATGTCTTATTAAAGTACATTTTCTTAATCAAATATTAACATTATAACCCATTTCCTTTCATATGATTAACTTGATCAAGCCTTTGATATAGCACTTTTAACAGTGAAAACACAAATTTTTGGCCTTCTGTATATTTCTGTACCCTGTTTTCACACAGGGTTCATGTGGAATGCATTAAAAAATAGTAATGCCCAGGATTCATCCCTGAATTTCTGATTTAATTGGTCTGGGTACTTGTTATTTTTAAAAGCTTTCCAAGTGATTTTAACTTGTAATTAGACTTGACAACAATTCACATGTTTATAGGCTTCCTGCCGTCTATATTATTGAAAGTAAGCATTCAGGTTAAAAATATGTTTTACTTGAGGACTTGTCCACTTAGGTCACCCGCAGTGTTCTGATAAACTGGATAATGTTTGTTCTTCTAGGAAATTGGTGTCATGTTCGCAGCTCTATTCCCTGTTTTTAGTCTGGTTTGGACCATTGTTGGTAGGCCGAAGGGTTGCATCAGTAAAACTTTAATGCTAGACTTAGGATACATACTTTGCTTTATGATTTCAGGTATTTCCTTAGTCAGAGGCTCACCTCTTAAATTACACTACCTCAGTCAACCTTAGGGAATAGTGGTGAACGTTCTTTGTGGAGAGGAGCCCAGTAGACTTGCTCAGGCAACCTCGACCATAATGAACACAGTAGAACCTTGTGAAGGATCTGAGAGTCAGTGGCCTTACCCTTCTCTCCCAGTGCCTTTGTAAACAGTGGCAGGTAGCAATAAAAGATTCAAATACCTAAATGAATGCTAAGTTTCAAAGAGAAGAAATACAAAGGTTTAGCATCTGTTCTTTAAAAAGTTCACAAAACTGAAACTATTGTTTTCTACCACATAAATCTTTCTGTAGGAGAGGAGAGAATTTTCTTTCTCCTGTTACTAATGATTTATCTTTTGGATATATAGCCTAACTGTATGTGCATGAATTCCTTCCCAGTCATATCTGAAGCAGCATATTTATCCCACTAGCCTCAGGACTCATCCTACTGTAATCAGACAAAATGTAGTGCAGTGAGTATTTTTGATTCATTCATGCTCTCAGAATCCTTATTAGCATGTGAGGAAGTTTATGATCATTTTTTAAAGACTGTCTTTCCATATGACCCAGCAATCCTGCTACTGGGTATATATCCAAAGGAAATGAAATCCGTATGATGGAGAGACATCTGCACTCCCATGTTCATCACAACATTATCCATCATAACTAAGAAATGGTAACAACTTAAGTGTTCATCAACTGGTGAATGAGAAAATGTGATACATATTCAGGACCTTGTTCCTCAGATCAAGAATGTTCCTGTCATTTGTGACAACATAAATGAAACTGGAGGTTGTTAAGTGAAATAAGGCAGGCACACAGAAAGACGGGTACTGCACGACATCACTCCTACTACAGTTGACAAAGGTTGAGCTCATTGAAGTTAAGAACAGAATGGTGGTTATCAGAGGCTGGGAGGAGTAGGGAGAGGGAAGAATGGGAAAGGTTAATTAGTGAGTGCTGTACTAAGTTACAGTGAGTTAGGAGAACGATGTTCTGTGCTATTGTACAGCAAGGTGACTACAGATAAGAAACATGTACTACATAAATTTCAGACAGAAAGGGTTTTGGAAGTTGTCACCATATAGTAATTATAAATGAAGAGATAGACATATGTGACCTGATTTAAACATTACACAATATATATGTGTATTGAGACATTACATGGCACTCCATTGCTATACACAATTTGTTTTTATGTATCAGTGAAAAATAAATTTTAAAGAAAGTATGGCACCTCCTCTCTGCCCCTCCCCCACCCCAAACAAAAACAGTGGCCTTGGTGGGTTTTGAGTATGAGTCAGTGTGCTTCTGCTTTTTCATTCTGGAAACTTTGAATTTGAATTTATGGCTTTTTCACTTAATAGCTGAATGACTTCGGCAGTTTTTTTTTTAAATTTAAACTTTAATTTTTTTTTTTCAGCCAGACAGTGTGAATTATGGTTGTTATATATCTCATAAGGTAGAAGTGGAGATTTAGTGAGATGTTGAGAACCTTTACCAGAGTTTCTGGCCTCCTGGCCAGGTTGGCTGCAGTGGGCCATCACTGCTATGACCAGTGTACAGTGTAACTTGCTGGCTGATGCTGTCTGCTACTGCTCTTTTACAGTGGTATAAAACAGTAGGGAAACTGAGGTGAGTTATGAATTATTTAGACAAAGAGGTTAACTTTCCTTAGGCCTGTTATGAGTTCTATTTTGAATTCTTCTATTTTATGATTAAATGCTCATTTAAGTATGGTTAAAGGCTCATTGAGGGCAGGAATCTTTCATTCTCCCTTAAGAAAAAATTCCCCCCATCCCTGATGTGAAGATTTTTGTGTATGAGCTGCATTGAATATGTAAGGCTATTATACGAATCTTAGGGGATAGTCCTATTTCCATGGGAATTCTATAAACTTAGGAAATTTTTAAAACGATATATTGACTTTAAAGTAAAAAAATAGACATAGCTGGGAAGCCTAAGTGTTTGAGTTCATATAGTATCATTGTAGTCTATGACTGGAAAGTCAGCTTTTCCGTTAACCACAGGAATGTGCTGAAATAGTAGTAGGTGTTGGTTAAAATTAGAATAAACTATTTCTATAACCAGAACGATAGACATGTTAAGAAAATTAAAATGACACAGTTCTACAGTTTGTCCATGTGGTTCAAGAGTTTTTCTTTCAGTTCAGCTAACTACATTTGGCTTCTGCCTCTGAACTTGGCAAATGACGTGCACAGCAGGCTTTCTGAGCCTGGTACTGCAAACTCAGAACTCTTCTTCCAGATGGGCTGAGAGCATTGTGTTCTTGTTTTGTCTCAGTGCCCATCCTCTCTCTCTGAGGCTGAGCTCCAAGGAAAGATTCAACATTGACATTATCTGCATTTAGTGACTTATTACCCCATCCTCACTCTCTTAGCTCCTCTTTACTAACAGTGAGTTTGCCAAGGCTCCAGTGCCGTAACTGTACATATGTGTTTTTAGGTTACTACAGGGATTGCTTATCTCTTGAAGTTGGTACTTTCTAGCTAATATCTAACATTTGATGCTTTTGAGAACTGGAGAAGTATACACAGATGCAGTTTCCATGGAGAAGGGGAAAACACTGAACAGCCCAAATCTCTATGATCTGGAATTCTATTTTCGTGTAAGACAAAGTTTGTATAAGCAGGACTCTCCAGGATGCAGGTGTGAGGTGCTTGAGGCATCTGCTGAGACGGGGCCAGATAATGGGTTTGCTTGATTGTATTGCATCGAGTTATTGTTAGAGGCTCCTGAGAAAGTGGTTTTCGGCTATAATGGCCATGATCACTTTGTATTTGGTTTATTTGGGCCTTTTCTTCTCTTTCATACTGAATTGCCACCAATATGAAGTTCCAGAGCTGCTGTTTTTTCATTAAATACCTAATATTCATAAAATAATTTATTTACTTAAGATTTTCATATCCAAGTATCTTTTCTTTTGCTTTCATAACTTTTAGAAATCCATGATGCTATATTCTTAATGAACGAGCCTAATCAAAAGAAGACAGATAGCAATGTCTTTAGGATTGGGGCTGTATGCAGTGATGAAGAGATTGTTTTGGTGGTACTGGGGACTGACATGTGCCATTTATTTTTTATTTCTATAGTTATACAGAAGGAACATGGAATTTTTGAAAAATTTTATGGTATAATTGGAAAGCTCTTTATCGCTATGAGTAATTGTTTAATTTCATGGAATGGAGCAGAACATGGATATCTTGAAGCCTAAATAAATGGATAATAAATGGATAAGCCTAATAAATGGATAGCAGGGGGATCATACTGGTTCCCATGGTTACTGGGAGCTAAGTGCAAATAGATTGCTACTCTGAGCAACCCTGTGTCAGGATGTTCTTGTCACCTTTCTGGTCTTTGGTGTTTGCTCTTTCTTGAATCAGCTAAATAAATCACTGCAAAATTAATATAATTTACAAGATGTTCCCCTGGCATACTGTGCGTACTGTGTTTGTCTCAAGACTCCAGCTTCCTGCCACCTGCTATTAAAGTAGAACATTTTACGCTGTTAACAATATTGGATTCTTTTAGGAGCTATTTACATAGCTGGGACTGGTTAATAGAGAGTTGGGCCTGGGCTGTAATCATTTTGACTTGGAAATAAATTTTTGGAGTTATTGTGAACTTTACAATAAAACCTTAATTAACTAGGATTGTGTGGAGAAAAGAGTTTCTGATTAATTGAATTTCTTTTGAATTGGAAGTTAAACACTTTACCTTTTCCAATCTTTCTTACTTTCTTTGGCTTTTGGAATTCTGATGTCAGCATTTTGAAATGTTAACGTTTCTTTGAGTTAGTCTGTAACAGTACTTTGAAACTTTATTAATGAGTTATGAATCTTGTTATTCAAGCTTACTCTCTCCAGGTGTGTAAGAGGCTTGGCTGCTGATTTTCTAAGTTGCTGCCGCCTCCTTTTCTCCCTCTTTTTCCCCCTCTCCCCCTCTTCCCCTCTCTCCTTGTCCCTTCCCCTCTCCTCTCCTGCCTCCCTGCCATCCTCCTCCCTTCTCTTCCTTCCCCTCCTCTCC
>PVJX010013597.1:0-47065 GCA_004027295.1 Dolichotis patagonum | reverse complement strand
AAAGGGTCACAAGTTGTGTGGTCTTAAAAGACATATGTAGTGCATTGTGTTACAAAATAATACCATTTCTCTTCCAGCTGTGTCAGATAGGTCAGAGGCAGCCCTGGGAACAAAGGTCTGTGATCTCTCTTCCATATAGTACCTTGAGAAAGCATTACAGAAATCTCTGCATGTTATACTAACAAAAAAGCCATCACGCCATGGCTGTTAAGCTGGATCCGTCTACCCAGTAGACTCTTCTTACTGGAAAACCAAACTAAAAGGAAATGACAATTTCTAATAGTTTTACTGAGATATAATTCACACTGAGTCTATCCAGTATACTCTTTTCTTTCTGGGAAACTAAACTAAAAGGAAATGACAATTTCCAATAGTTTTACTGAGATATAATTCACACAGCATAAAGTCATTTAACGTTTAAAATGAAAAATTCAGTGACATTTACGTATTCACAGGTATGTGCAAACATTTCTCCACACAGTGTAGAACACATTGATCAATTTAAAAGGAAAGTACACTCCTTTTTGTAGTTGACCTCTCCTCACTTTATCACCTCCCCTTCTCCTTCAAGCCTAAGTAACTGCTTCTCTAATTCCTGTCACTATACATTTTCCTATTTTACACTTTCAAATGAATTAAACCATATAATAAATGGATTTTTGTGACTGGTTTCTTTCACTCCACTTGATTTCAAGGTGTGACAATTCAGATTTTGTCAATTTTTCCCACTATTCCTAAGTACTTCCTAAATATTTATAGCCAAGTAGTATTTTGCCAATGTGTGGTACACTTATACATTAGGAACATTTAGATTTGTCTCTACCTTTTTCTGTTACACAGTCCACCATAAACATTCATATATAGGTCATGTGTAGATACATGTTTTCATTTCTTCTGGGTATAAATCTGGGAGTGGAGTTTCTGGGTCATAGGATAACTTGATTTAATTATTAAAGAACTTCTAGACTGTTTTCTAAAGGCCCTGTGCCATTTTATATTCCCAGCATCATGAAGGTCCCACCTTCTCTGTGTCCTTGCAAACACTTATATTCATTTGATTTTTTTTATTCTGACCATTCAAATGTATGTGAAGTGGTATCTCAGTGTAGTTTTCATTTATATTTCCCTGATGACTAATAATGTGGGTCTAATTTTCAGATACTTACTGATGCTTTGTCTCTTTTATGGATGAGATTCTTTGGCCATTTTTAAATTGGATTATTTGTCTTTTTATTATTGACTGTCAGACTATTTTGTATATTCTGAATACAAATCTCTTATCAGATATTAGTCCCAAATATTTCCCACTTTGAGTGCTCTTTGCTCTTTCTAAACATTATTTTTTTGAAGTAAATAAAAATTCATTTTGATGAAATCCAAATCATGGTTTTTTTTTCTCTTTTGTCAATTCTCCTTTTGGCATCATATATAAGATTTCTTTGTCTAATCCAATATCATAAAAAGTGACTTCTATACAAATCTCTTACGTAAATATAGCTTCAAAGGCTACAGAAAGATGAAGCATAGAAAGGTTATAAAAAAGAAATATGACTAGTAGGAGAACGGTTACAACCAACAGTTGAGTGACACTTTTGATGGTCTGCACAGATCTCCTGATTTCCTGCCTGGTTCCCAAGTGTTAGAACATGCACTTGGCTAAACTCGGGATGGACGACAGAAAACAAATCAGATGGATGAGAAGAGTGACTCTGACAGGGACACCAAGAAAACATACTTCTACTCGTAACAGGCACCAGTTAGATGTATCCTTAAGATAGTGAAACAATGGAAGGTAGAAGGTTTGACTCTTCCTTACTGACTTTATAGCCACATATTATGAGAAACACAGAAATCAGAAGGTCCTTAAAGCTCAGGTTAATGCTCAACAATTACATTACTAAATATACATAAACTGTCAAACTGTTGGTCTACTACTTATGCCCTTTTCACTTTCACGCCTAGCCCTTTGACACATGCGTGTACTTACACTGTGATAGGACATAAATTTAGATTTCTTTGTTATGAACAAAATTTTGGTTGTTTGGTGGCTGTCAACCACAATGCTTCCACTTTCAGTAAGTGTTAAATATTAGCATTGAGGAATGATTTTACACACTAATAACCTAACACCCACCTTTCCTGAGGTGGACCTTGTTTGAGAGAACTAGAGTTGATAAACAGTAGCTAGCATCTCTCTGAGGTAAAAATAGAAGGAAGAACAATATTATTCTTTAGGTTATATCATTCTGAAAGATTTTCTGATATTCTTTTTGTAAACAAACATGTTTCTAGGCATCTAAGACTAATGGCGTACAAGTGTCTACAAACTTGGATTGAATATATATTTCATTATCTCAGCTCCAGTTCTGTTTTCTGTGTTTTAGGATTTGAACCAGTTATGAGTGATTTTTTTTTTCTCTCAAGTCCTTGCCCTTTTGTGATTCTGCTGAGGGTACAAGGAACCAACAATAATTTACTTTATGTCATAGTCATCCTATTTTTGTTTTCAGAAAACTCCCAAGAGTCTGACAACATGCATTTGTTATGGTTGGTTCTCAGCATTTAAATATGAGAACAATTAACATGCATTCTTAGGGAATATGACAAATGAGAGTTTGTGTGCCAGCCGATTTTTCATTGACCTACATTCAGGAGCACTATTATAACTCAGGTTTGCCTCCCAAGTTGTTTAAATGAGTTGATTTCCCACTATTTGTGTGGGCAGATTGACTGATGAGAATGACTTCAGTGAAGCTCAGGAGTCCCTTTCTATTTCCCTCCTCCAGGTTTCATTTTTCTGCTGATTCAGTTGCAGCCCTGTGCATTCAGTCATCCACTTAATGCACCAAGACAAGAAAGCAATAACTTGGGTGATGATGCGAACTATACGAAAAGATGGAAGGGGTGTTGTAAATAAACTTTTACTGTGGGGGCAGCCCGTGGAATAGAATTTTCTTCTGGAAAATTCTTTTTCTGTTCAAAATTCTGTTTGACACATTTTCTCAACTTGAAAAGTTTAGAAGTTTAAGTGACTCTGTAGGGGGCCTGGGTCTTCACTGAGTGAGAAAATATCCTGGGCCTGTGCAAGAGAAGGGCGGGAGATTTTGTGATTGCTACATCTGCCTTGTTGGGGTGGGGAGGGAGGGTGGCCTGCTTACAATATAAGGGAGGAAAAGAGGCTTGTTCCCCTCTTTTGCACTTGCCGCCTTTGCTGTTTTCTGCTACCTCGAACTGTTGCCCCTGTGCCATGACACATTGCTGGGAGCCAGTCAGACTGAAACCTCCACAAGCTGTGAGCTAAATAAAGCTTTCCGTCCTTCATGTTGGGCATCAGGTATTTTGTCTCAGCAAGGAGAGAAAAGTAACCATGACAGGACCCAAATAATAATACTTTGTATTTTGAATAACTCTTTCATATGTGCCATACCCCAGTGATGGCAAACCTTGTAGAGACTGAGTGACAAATTATAAGCAAAAATCCACTTATTTATTACATAGTGCCAATACTGCAATTAGACCTTAATACTGAGATTTTAATTTAGACCAAAAAAAAACCCTCTACGGTAATATCTTTTATCTTAAAAGAAAAGCACAATAACACACAAGCCATAGGTTCACCACCACTGCCGTGCCCTGTCTTTTCTCGGTATTCATTTTTATTCAAATAACATCAGGCTTTTTATTATGTAGCATGAGTACTTTGTTCCCATTTTATAGATAAGAAAACAAACCCAAGACTATAAATGAAGTGTCTAAAATTCCTATTTCCAAACTTAATTCTCTGTGTGTATGTATGTGTGTGTGTGTGTATATATATATATATATATAATGGACTCATCATTGGTCACTGACATCTATTTTTGAAAGCTTTGGACATGAAGGGATAACCTGTCTCACAGTCCATTTACTCAATGAATTCTCCCCCAAAGTGGACAGGCTAAAAGAAAGGAGACAGAGAATAAACACCTTAGCAATTAAAATCATGCTGTAAGCACCATCTGATACATTGCTTCACAGTATCTCCACTTCAAATGCACAAGCCAATATTCGTACACTTCACAAAATGTGTATTTTCAATGTACTTGGGTTCACAGTGATTATGAACCTATCATTCACCATGGCTCTAAAGGAAGTTATGATGTGAGTTTAGGAGGAAGAAGCCATATTTAGCATTTATGATGGAGAATAAACAATTCAAACAAGGCTTTTGAGCACTCCGAGATTCAAGGGGTGAAAAAGAGAAACATCCACAGCTAGGACTGTGGTTGTAGAAGTTTAAACTAGGAGCAGGTTTCTTGTTGGTGAGCAGCCACCTTGTGCTCTCTGTTGCTTGGAGGTCAGACTGCAAAAAAGCAGAAAATATTTGGAGAGCAGTAGGTTTAATTAAATGAAGATGAGATGAGCTTTGGAAAATATGCAGTATGCCAACCAATACAGAAGTGTCTGTGCCAATGACCTTTAATCAGTATCTGGGTATCCCAAATGAAGTTTTTAATGAGTTTGTACATGGGCCCCGGATGTAGTATGCTGTGGACTAAAAAAATACATTTTGATATACTTTAAGACATGCAAATTATGTAATAGATGGATGCAGATTACATAATAGCTGAATAAACCCTCAAACTAATGGAGCACATCAGAGAATTACACCATCTTTTCTCTTCCAGGGATGAGAATAGAATTAAACTATGAGAAAGGGTAAAAGGTATCTGACATTGAGATAACACAGCCAGCAAAAAAACAATACCTTCAATCCTCTCGAGAAAATAAATCTTAGAGATTATTATATAACATATAAATTCCTTCTGTATGTGTGATTTCCTATTTTGTGTTGTCCCTGAAATGTAGCAGAGGAAAAAAAAAAAACATTCATGCATCTGCTTCAGCTAGTGATACGGTGAAAGATGACAAAGTGGCTCATGTTCTTTGTCACCATCACATCATATGGTCACAGACTCTTTTGGACAAAGAGGTTGGCAAGTGATGTTCACGGTTTTTGGAAGCTGACTGTCAAAGCCACCGGCAAGTGGATGGATCTGGACTGCATATTCCAGCAGTTTGGTTTTCTGAGGAGACAGTTCCTGGGCTCTCTCATGTCCTGTGTGGTGACAACAAAAAGTTCCCGTCAGAAAGAGCAATCAGATGGAAACCAGGACAGCTTTTAGGAAGGAACCTGGGAGAGGGGTGGGGCTGCACTGTACCCTTCCCCAGGAGGTTTTACAGGGTGGCTCACACAGTAGAGGGAAATTTTTTTTAAAAAGCTGAAAATACTTGGAGAATACCAGATCCAAATGAAAAGAAAGGGGAGGGAGACTGGGAAACTGCCCAGTATACAGACCAAAACAGAAGCATGCACAGCAAAGATCTCCTTATATGTGCATCTCAGTACCTCTGACCGAGTTTGCAGTGGAGTACTGTAAATAAATATTTACATAACAATAATAAAATATATTTTGTTACACTTTAAGGAAAAATAGAGGTTGAGATTCCGTAAAGAGCGGCTTTCTCACGCTAACGGAGTAGAGCAGAGAAGGCGGTGGTATCCAGTTCAGCCCTGTCATCACCTGCTGGGGGTTTCCATTCATCAGAAGTTCACAGCCCAGCTCGGACTGGGAGTTTGCACTGGCTCACTTACTCCAAGAGGCAACGAAGCTCTGACTGCAGTCAGTGAGCAGCTTTGATGGTTCATTAGCGATGTCAGATCCCACCGCCAGCCAAGCGGCCACGTCTAGCCGCAAGGTTTCACTTTTGGGGAGCCCCTTTGGCCTCTTACACTCATCTGTTTTCTGAGCCACATTTAATTGCTCATTAACAGCTTGTCTCAGCTATCCCTAAGTCTGATATTTCCCTGTGTATACTGATGCCTTTGAAAACATGGATAGAAAAATACTATCAAAGAAGGGTGTAGTTCCCCCCCCAGATATAACTGAAGACTACTTTTTATTTTTAACCATTTAGAAAGTTACTTATGTGCAGTATACAGGTGGCAGGTCTCCATCAAATAAAAGTGACTTGTGGGAAATTTAAATTTGATATATAAATAAAATACAAATTGAAACCTGAGGCACTTTGACTTGCATTTAGCAAATGCTGAGTTTTGGGGAGATAAAAACACTATAAATTTTATTTCTACTCCCTTGTATTACACTTGCAAATAACCATGGGAATTAAATAAGGATCATCCCTATAGATAGATACCGTGCTTGGGCACAGGGTGGGGCATTGCTTGGCGCTTACACAACAGGGTGACTAAGGAGAGATGACTCTGGGAGGTTTCTCATCCTATCTGCAGCTCCTGCAAACATGGAGGTAAATATGAATGTGATTCTAACCCCTCATACTACTCAGTTCTCGCTCTTCAAAATGAATCACTTTGAACTAAATTATTCAGAATCTTTTCCATCTGCTGCATTAGTTTTTATTCTTTATTCCTAATAGTAGAATTGTACTAATTTGTTCTATCTCCCTTAGGAGGCTGTTAAAAGCATTTAAGATCAAACATACTTGCCATTTTCCCCTAATAAAGGACCCCAGTCCTATAACATAGAATATGTTCTCCTGTAAAATACTCCCTCCTCCCTGCCCCAAGGACCATTTTAAATCACACCCTTCATGAAGTTATCACAACTAAATGCAATTTCTCCTTTGTGTGTGTGTGTGTCTGTGTTGTTATCCTTCGTGCATATTTCTTTTTCCCTTTATTGTAATTCATTTGTCTATAGAATTTGTCACTTTTCCTGTGACTCCTCCTCCTTGTCTAGCATAATATCATACATATTTTATGTATTTAACAACATTGTTAAATGAATAATACATTTTACCCACATAAATTCTGTCATGGGACACAGGTAGTTACCAATGGTGTAGAAAGATAATAAAGTAAGATTTCTTTATCTAAAATTTAACTAATTAGAATAATGAAGGAAAAGTTAAATTTTACAGGTAGAAACATTTCCACACCCTGTCAGAAGTTGTGGTTTAATGTGATGTGATGTAAATGTGAATACTGCCAAAGAAAAGTTTTAAGTGTTTGTGTTTGAAGACTGGAGTTTCAGATGACTCCTCTGCTCCCTCAAATGCTTTTTTTGGACTCGCTGCATTATGGCTCAGAATATGAGTCAAATAAAGTCTGAAGCATTTTATTTATTTCCCCTTTTAGATGTTGAAAATGGTAGCAAAAATCCTCTCCTTTGAGGGCATACAGAAACAAAGACTAACTCAGTTGGTTCTTATTAGTATGTCTTTGTGCATCAAGTTATAACATTTGCTTTGCAAAAAGAAACATCAGAAAATGTTCAGTTCAGCTTGGTTGATTGTTTCCTAGGGAGCGTTCTTTAGCAGCGTTACAGAAGTGCAAAAAGTGAGTTTATGTCTGTTCCAAGTAGTTTGTAAATATGTTTTATCTATTTAACTAGGTTGTATACTTGATTTATGGACCACTTAGGTTTTGCTCAACTTCCTACTTAGCAAAATCCTTAATACTACATGTATAATTGACATTGATTAATAATAGAATTTTTATTAAAGTTGCTCCCTCCTTTTAGATCTCACAGTATTATCAGCTGATGAAAGTGGCTTCTTAACTTTGAGAAATGGGTCTGGTAGATCTTGTGGAGAGAGGCAAAGACTGGGCAGTGTGAGCTGGGTAGGGGGAGGAAAGGACTGCGCAGGTTATCCAAGGAACAAGTCACCTCTCAAAAGGGATTCATAAATTGGATCAGAGGCAGAACTAGGTCAGATGGGCAGCTTTTACCAATGGAATATTTTGATCACTTTTGAAAATGCAGAAAAGCAGTAGCACGGTGAGAACAGAAGCCAGATTTCCATTCTTCAAGGTGGTTAAAGGGAATTATGTGCACGCTTAGAGTACAGTGACAGCACATTTATTAAACTTGTAAAGAGAACTTTGTCAGTGATCCAGGAAGATACATAGATAGGATGATTCACTCTCCGGGAAGCCCCTATGCCCCAGATAAAAGGAATCTGATTATTTTGAAAGATTAAAAGAAGACAAGAAACTGTAGATATCTAGAGAGAGATGGAAAGAATGAGGACAATCTGGGTAAAATTGTGTGTGTGTGTGTGTGTGTGTGTGTGTGTGTGTGTGTGTCCAAGGAGAGGCTGCAGAGGGAATTAAGAAGACAGAAGTTACTTTAAAGGCAGGTATGCCTACCTCCACCTTGCAAGTGGAGGTCATGAATGAAATGTGCGATGTCCAGTTAGTTACTAAGGTGAAGACATTTATTGAAGATGGCACTCGTGGTAAATGGCCTGACTCTTTATCAGAACTCAGGTCTCCGCATCAGTGGATATGGCACTGGGTTAAACTTGGGGTTCAGCAAGTTTAAAATGCTTATCAAAGAAAGTGGGTTTTTAAAGAAAAGGAAAGAGGAAACTTTTTATGTATTTTGAACCATGGCAATGATCACACAATTCCACATTTCTCGCTGCCTACCAGGTATGGGCAGGGGGAGCCCAGATAGAGGTTCTGAAATGCCATAGTGTGTCTTAGTCCGTTATAATAATCCATAACTGAATGTCAGTATTCATGATTTGTTTTGTTTGAATTCCTGAAGGCAGATGGAATTTGATTGTTAAGATAGTGTCTCTCATAGCAACTCAGCGTACGGCTTTGAGGATGAGAGACAGGATGAGGACCCTCCTCCCGCCCCACCCCTGGGAGGCCCATTATGTATTCTGCCACTGTGACTGATTTGCTGGTAGTCGTTACAGCCATCATAAATGATTTAGTTTTGTAGTGCAAAGTGTATAATTATCTGTGTTGTTTGTTTAGTTTTATTTTTGATAAGGTGGGAAGGAATGGAAGAAGGAAGAGAGTCCTTCATTGACAGTGTTCGTGTACTTTCACCTAAGCTTTCTCAAATTCAGGGGAGGGAAGTAGAAGTCATTTGCTCATCGACATTCTCTAATTTAAGACAGGTCTCTTACCTAGAAATTTATAAATATATATGGCCTCCCTCATTTCTCATTAAGAAAATTCTGTTCTTTACAAGATAATGGGTGTCTGGATATGATCTAAAGATAATTATAAGTATATATAATACCACATTGAAGCCAAATATTTTGTCCAACTAATACATAGTATTAAAAATATTTTTTAAAAAAGTTGTTACATGCCCATAATTCCAGCATCCTGGGAGACTGAGTCAGGTGATTACAATTTCCAGCCCAGCTTGGGCAACTTAGGGTATTTCCAACATCCAGATCAAAATTAAAAAAAAAGAAATGTGGTGGGTATGCATCTCAGTGTGGGACCCTGGGTTCAGTATCCAGTGCTGCAAAAATAATACTAATAATGTAAAAAAACAAACAAACAAAATGCCCCTCTGCTTGGCCTGTCCTGATCCCTTTTCTTGCTTTTACTTACAAACTCTGCCACAATGATCTTTTGTCTCATTAGTGCATATTAAGTGTAGAACTGTGGTTTCCATGCATGTGTATAACACCCTTTGATTGCATCAAGACCAGTAACTTTAAATACCTCTAAAGGCCACTGTTTCTCCTGCATGTATGTCCAGCCCACCTGACTATTCATTTGCTCTGAGGCTCCAGGAACATAATCCACCCAACGGTGTACAAGCTCCATCTAGTTTATGACTCATTCTTATGGCCAAGAAGACTGCCTAGTTAGAATTGCTATTGAGTACATCATTGTTGAGTGAATGTCTAGGAACCTTCTGTACTTTAATATGAACATCAAATAAACAACCTGATTTCCTGCCCCCACCTGGCCTGTCTGTTTCCCCCTTGTCAACAAAAGTCACAGTTGCTCAGTCCAAAGGCTGGAGGCTTGCTCCCCTCTCCCCTTCTTTTCATCTTTTCTACCGGGCCATCTTATTATCTCTCATGACTTCTGAGTGAATCTTCTTGTTCAATCATTACACATAAAGCAACCAGCACACTTCTTTTTATTAGTCCATGTTTGCAGTATATCCTGTCTACATTCCTTGTGAGGAGTTGGTACATGTACAAGACGCATCTCAATTGCTTTCTTCATCTCCTTCCTTCCCTTGTCTTCCTCCTCCATCTCTTGCGCCCCTTTCCACTTAATTAAGAGCTATCTCCCTACTTCGTGTTATCTATCTCTTGTTTTGCCCTTCATTCATATGTTGGATTTATCATAGAGGAGAAACAGTGCCATATTTAAGCTGTGTATCTTATTTACTTCACTTGACATTATCTGTTTTCCTACAAATGAATCAAATTTATCCTTTGTTATAGCAGAGTAATATTCCATTGTGTGTCAATACCACATTTTCTTTGTCCATTCATCTGTTTATGGACCTATAGGCTGCTTCCAAGATTAGTCATTATGAATTGTGCATTACCGCATTCCACGTGACCTTCTGATGGATCATACACAGTGTACTGAGTGTCAGCTTCAGCGGCATTGACGGCAGGGACTGGGGGGCCCTGCTTCTAATAATCAGTTCTAAATTAGCACCCTACCTTCCCCTCCCAACAAGTATTCTCCAGCACAGCATCCTTTTTGCTTGCTTTATTACAGCCGCTGCCATTTGACATCATTTTATTAAATTACTGAGTGTCTATCTTCCTCTCACTAAAAGTTACAACTCTTGAGCTAGCCTGTCTCACCCTCTGCTACATTATAGTTCCTATACAGGGTAAGCACTGAATAAATACCTGCTGAATAAAGGAGTCCCCCAAACAGATTCCGAAGTATGAATTAGAGGATTTCCCTTAAGATACAAGCCAAAATTTTTCTAATGTGATTGGGTCAGATGGAAAGTAGTAAAATTAGATTATCAGGAAAGAAGGATTAGCTTAAATCTGGGGCTGGTAAACCTCATGTTCAAAGTATATCATGACAAGTGAAATCCTTAGTTGCTGTGTCCCAGGAAGAAATGAGAACAATGGATGCTATGCTGGAACAGGAAGTGGAGATGCAGGCAAGTTTAGAGCGTTGCTGGGAGGAAAGGTAGACAGAAGACATAGAGGATACACCTGAGGCATCACATTTGATAGAATTAGAGATGGTATGTGAAAAGAATCTCCAAAAGTCATAATTTTGCCAAAGATGTGTTTTCTACCTAACAATTATGACTGAGATGTCATTTGACCGAACTCAAGATTTAAAGGAACCCTGCCCATCACAGTGATATAATTCTGTGGTGTCTGAACATATTTTTCCTTCAACATAGGAATTTTCCATATTGGATGCCAAGAGCATGCAATTTTGACCCATAAAAAAAAAACCAAATCACCATAGTCTTAGATTCATTATTTTCAGAGTCATCCATAGTTCAAAGCCAGTGCCCTAGAAAAGATTATTTACCTGATGTCCTAAAATCCATAACTTCACTTTTCTGAATTCTACCTCATTTTCTAGATGGGCTCAAAGTAACACTTGCATTTTGAAGATTTCCCTTTTAATCAGATGTAAACTTTCATTTTTCTAAATTTTCAAAGTACTTCTTAGATGTCTAAGTCACTCGTAGACTCAGATTGTAATACTTTGTATAATTGCCCTTGCCTTTTTCCCTGATTGTATGTGAAGAGGCAGAGATGTTTAAATACTAGTTCTGCTAATTACTAAGTGTGTTGCCTAGTGACTCACTTCTCTAAGTCTACATTTATCTCATCTCTAGCATTGAAATCATGGTAGAGGAACTAATAGTTATGTCACAAGACCATAGAAAGGTTTAAATGAGATAACATGTGCTTGATTCAAAGTATAATAAACCACAGATTCTATTATGATGATTGACCACTTTTATGAATATACAAGATGTCAATTTCACACGAACCCAAGAGTGGCCCATCCTATGTGACTCCACAAGATGCTAATCCTGATGAGATTCTAGAATGCTGAGCCAAAGAATAAATGTAGAACCAAAAGTTTAGCTGTGAATTCAGGCCTATATCCTTAATTAAGAAAAAAGTTAACAGTGGAAAATCACTTCTGACTCTTATAAATAGGAAATTGGATTTCCTAATGGGTAATTTAAAATACTTTGGGAGCATAAATACACCTGGAGCACTCAGCTATAAGTTGGTGACTCAGAACAAGGGCGCAGAATCCTGAAATAAGCAACAGCAAATGGCCACTTAAGCTCTTAAAGAGCAAATTGCAAAAAATAAATTAATTCATTTAAATATGCATGAGCCTCCTGAGTGAGAATATGCTGAATGGTGCTGAGTGGTTTCTTTTGTTCTCTGTGTTCTGAAGTATTAATAATGCCTCCCTTCCTTTGCCTTATGCTTTTGAGAAGAACAAATCCCAGAATCTTTTGCCTGTACAATTTTTTTGAAGTAACGTAGATTGTATCACAGGAAATTCCAGTCGAAGTACCCACATTGGTC
Source organism: Dolichotis patagonum (assembly GCA_004027295.1). Lineage (NCBI taxonomy): Eukaryota > Metazoa > Chordata > Mammalia > Rodentia > Caviidae > Dolichotis > Dolichotis patagonum. The sequence continues at coordinate 34,720 of PVJX010013597.1, read as the reverse complement.
TCATTGATTTGGAAAAGTGGATAGCAGGTTGATCCTACTTGCATCCCTGGGGGTATGGAAAGTGGTTCTGATTATATCGTTAGAAAAGAATTTTGTAGAGGATGGTACAATTTTGTAAGATGCAACTTCTTACAAGTTAGAAACTTTGCTTTTTCTCTAAAATATGTCTTATGATGTAACTACCTACTCTAAGACTATATAACACAGCAGTTTGAATTCTAAGAGTCCGTGTATTTGATTGTAGACTATAGGGTGTATTTGGAATATTTATCAGAATTATTACTCAGTTATTTCCCACAGTCATCAGATGTTTTAATTTTCATTATGGGAGCAGCTGGCACTAAAATCCTGGTATTTTATGTCCTTCCATACTTAAAGACAAATTTTATGGTCATACAATTGAACAGATAAAAGAAACAGGGCCAAGGGGAGGAGGCAGAGATAGCACAACCAGCAGCACACTACCGACAAAAGGACTATAAGACTCAAAACTGTCTTCCGTCTGACTTTTTTAAAGAGAGAATTTCGAGCAAATTGCTACTTGCCTTACACGCACTCTGGTTGTTAAGGTAGCTTTCTTCTAGGGCAGCGTTCGTTTTGATGCCAGGGTAGTGAGGGGATCTTGGCAGCAGAGTTGGAACTGGGGATGAGGAGACCAGGAACTCTGGGAAAAGCACAAAGCTTAGCAAAGGACTTGGCAGGCCTGCCTGAGGACAAAAATAATCAAAAGAATTGCCAAACACAGTCAAATGAGGAGGGCAGAGACATGAACTTGTTTTTTTTTTTTTAAGTCTGTTATGATGCCCATGTATTTCAGTGAATTTCTTTTATTATAGTAATTTCTATTTTGCCTTAGGACTATGAAGAGGATCAAGTCAAGTAAGTTTTCTTACATTTTTAATTTGGAAAAACACATAATTGTTCACTCAGTGTTTAAATAATGGGTAGCTTATGTATAAATGTATATTCCTCTGCAATTAAATATTTTCTTGGAAGCCAAAATCTTGTTATCTATAAGCTTTTTCTCCATACTACTCCCAGGAAGCAGTGGTGTGTCGCAATTACCAGCAGGCTTTGAAGAGGAGTCTTTTGGAGCAGATGTTAGAAAGCACATTCCAGAAACTGGGGCCAGTCTTTGCAAGAGTGCTGCAATAGGTGAAGAAGTATTTATACAACTGAAGTGTTCAGTGGAGGTGGCAGAGAGATGAAAGAAGATGCTAGAACTCCAAATAGAATAAAAACCTAAAGGCCTTCAAAACTAGGAGAGGAGGAGAGGGTTTGCTCTACAGGAATTGGGGATTTTTTTAAACAGAAGAGGGAAATGGTCACCATTATGTTTTAATATTGGTGGCTCCAGAACCATTGTATGGATTGAATTAGAGAAAGATGGAAGAGTAGATTCTTTTCTTTTTTAGAACAAAACCATACAGGAAAACTAAAACTTAAATTCAGCTGTCCTGTGAATAAGCATTCAAACAAACCATTTCTCATCATTCTGATAGGATAAGCTCTATTGAGGACTTTTTTTTATATGAAGGCTATATTAAATAACTTTTAAAATATGTGCTATTCACCTTTAAAATTCCAGATTCCCCTTCATGTCAGATTATGTACAAGAATATTCTTTTCAGGGCTATGATTTGCAAAATTACTTCATTCTTCTCAAGAAGCACTAAATTGAGAGTGTCTCTATTCTGTGGGACATGTCAAGTTTTTGCTTCTATAATCTATTATGTCCTGTTTTTTGGACCAAACTGGTGATCCAAAGTTCTTTTGTTGAAGACTAACCACTTTTACTTAAGAAGCAATATGTAGTCCAAAGATCGTACAAATGAAGCTCTTGAGACATTAGAAATTCATCCCAATTACCTGAGATCCTCCTAAGCTGCTGCCCTTACACCACCTGCTGCTACTGATAGAAGGATTATACTTTCAGGCAGAAACAAATATGACCTACATGAAATGAATAAGTCAGCATGTCCTTATGTAGGTTCTACTATTGAGGCACGTTTAAAGGCATGTATCCTATAAAAAATCAAAAAGCAGAATCTTCAAGAACTTGTGGTCTGCAATATTGTTCCATTCACATTTCTAGTGATTAACTTGGTTTCTTAATAGTTCTGTGAGATGTTTTTCTAATCAATGCACATGAGCCTTCATCAAAACTGTAATTCCTAATTCTAAGCCAAAACAGTTGGATACCAACCAAATCAGGACTTTTAATAAGATTTATAAGGAAAAACCATCAATCATGCATTCATTTTTTCTAACTCTGCATATATTATTGAAAAGTTTTATCAAAGTTTTTATACTAAAAAGGCTTTTAAGAAATTTGAATAGCATATACATTAGTGTGTAGTATTATCTAATCAAAATTTGATTTGTGAGGGTGAGTCACATAATACATTCACAATTTTAATCTTGTTAACAACTCTGAAATTGGATGTTAATTATTTTAGAGTTAGAGGCTCTAATTTGTGCATTGGTAATGTGTTTCTAATCATCAGCCAATATAATAACAATAATAAATTCTATTTCCTTCTTCGCTGAGATTATGATGGACAACTGAAGGAGACTATTCCCACCAGAACTGAACATCAGAATTTTTCCCTGAATATTAAACCTTGTGAACTTGCTGAAGATTCAAAACCATATTTAGCACCTGTGCTAGTCAAGTGAAATCAGTGGTTCTCTGTGTTTTATTTCAGTTCAACTTCGTGACTAAGAAAGTCTTATTAGCATCATTGTTACAGTCAGCACACTTTCCTGAGAATAGTGCCAAATACAAATTCTTTGTAAACTGTGTGAAAGCCAGAAACTTACCCATGTAACTTTCCCCACATTTACAATAGGTATCTTTCTAATTAACCCAACCAGAAAGACTTCACACAGAAGACTGCATTGTCCCATGATATTTCTAATGATGAAATTTTTAATATATGGAATAAAAGTGTATTAGAATAATATAAGAAAATTTAAGCATTTGCAAAATCCCTTTACTTAAAAGAATGTACGTAGAACCTTGGAGCCTGAAAGTACATCACTGTTTCATTGAAAGCACAATACAAATATTAACACTTACAGAGATTTAGCACAATTACCAAAGAGTATACATAGACTTCTAACTTTGTGTATAGCTCTAGCTTATTTTTTCCATGAAAGAATGGTTAATAAATACCTAGTGAATACTGAATTCTATCATATGTGTCTGAGACTCTTTAGGTGCTTTCTACAAATTGTCTCACGTAAAATACTGTTTCGTAGGCGGAAAGGGGACCGTGAAATGAGATATAAAAGTACTAACTTTGCTGCCAAGGCAACAAACTCTGTAAGTAATAGAGGTGGGTTTTTATACAGGCCATCTGCCTCCAAAGCTCTGCTTACCATGCATGTACCACCTACTATTAAAAAACAAAGTCACAAAACATACACATACAAATAACGTTTACCATGATCTCAGAACTCACAGGGCACCTATAGAAAGATTTGTTTTTCTTTGTCTGACATACTTGAAGAAAATTTTGCCAAAAGATTAGACGCATGATGATGACTTTATAATAAATTAGTCCACAGCTCTTACAACCTACTTCACTACCTGTGGACATATGTTTGGAGCAGATGCAGATGAGAGAGCTTGATTTCAAACCTGCTTCCCACTGCAGTCACTGGGGGATCTTAAGGACTAGTTCCCTGGTTCCATCTGCAGAGGGTCAGTGTAAACGCCTCAACGGCATCCTCAAGGCTGGGCTTCCAGAAAATTCCCCCTGGGGTTTCCTGAGCAGCGTGAGCAGGGCTGCAGTGAAAGCTAGGCTGCCCCGCTCTCTGGTCACGTACCTGAGCACGTAGGGCATGCAAGCTGGGCAGTAACCTGGCAGTGGGATGGGCCACCCAAAGGAAATCTTTCTAGCAATGAAGTCACTACGAAACGAGGTAAACTTGATCCTTTACGTATTGCTGTCATTTCCCACAACCACACAGTTGCCGAAGAAGTCCCAACGGGGTCCTAGAAGAACAGTTGTGGTTACCCCTAGCCTTAACCTTGTTTGTAATATGCCAAGCAATAAAGTCACAGAGTTTGGAAAAGTATTGCTTTGGATCACAGAACAGGAGACTGACGCTGAACAACTTCTGTAGAAAGGGACATCTGTTCATGTTAACAAACCACGGTGGTAGGAGAAACCCATTCCTTATGTAGAGCTCTTACTTTGTCTTTGGTAACCCCACTGCCGCTCTCCAGCTGAAGGGGATGTCATATGTAATCCCTTTCTTAGGCTTTGACAGAGAGGCATGTGTAGTGTCCAGCCAGGGATTCGGTCTTGGCAAATACAAACAAGTAAACAATAATGGTTTACATGTCTTTCACTAAATTATCTGCCAAGAATAGACAAGTGGATTAGCTCTTTTCTGTGACTGCATGTTTCCATCTAGCATAATTAAATGTGTTCACTTGTTTTCTTGGAAACAACCTCAAATGGATTACATGTCATCAAGTGATTTTCATTTCTAAAAATGTTTGGTAGCATAACACAGTCCCCCTCCCAAAAAATCCATAAATTCTTCCTTCCCCAATTTAATTCTTGTGTCTTGTGATTTTCTTTTTAATCATGATTGTTTAGTTCCAGTACATTTTAACCTGCTATCAAGAGTGTTCTGTTCTTTTTAAATTATACATTGGAATTTATATTTTGGCTTATTCCTTTCTAAGATCGTGTTTTTTTCTGTATAACTTTATGTATCTCTCAGATAATGTAGGTAACTTTTTTTCTGAGAATTGTGTTAACAACATGGGATAACAGAACCCCTAGAAGCATAAAGACCACAAAACCACATATTGAGGACAATCATAACTGATATGCTTGAGGTCAGTTAATTCACAGCAGTGGAATCCCTCTGAGATGAAGAGCAAAGCATAGGATGCTATCTTGAATAGGTACCTCCACTTACCACCTGTTGATTTTGAGTGCATAGACCAATTAGTGTGAAATTAGGGAATCATTAAAAAACTGTCACTTGGAAATTTTTCCAATTTGAATACGATGTGTGTGATATTATAGAAATCATTATATCAAATGATGCATTGACCTTAGAATCAGGCTAGGAACATCTTTCCGGCAAACCTGTCAGCTGTGCACTCAAACCTGAGACATGGGAACGAGAAACAGCATGGATTCCATGGCTGAACTGCTGGTTTTCTGATCCAAGCTGTTGTCTTCCAGGGCTTGCAAAGCTCTGGGTCCTTGTTTCATTCTTCTCAGCACCTCAAGTCTCAGGTAACTGAAAAATGGACTCACTTCCGTCAGGTAGAGCACTGTAAACCAGGACTAATGTATTACACCCTTCCTTTCTCTCTCTGCCCAAACTGCCACGGTGCTTTCTCATCTTTCTAGCACTTTCCTCTTCTGGGTCTGAAACATCTGTCTCCGCATTATTCTGCACTCTTGACGTCTGTCACTGTGATTCAGTTGGGCATATGGGCAGGTGTAATGAGGGGCTGCTTCAAGGAGTAAACCCTAAGAAAGGAATAGAATGGTAACATCTCCTCTCTCCCCTGTCAGCCTCTTCAAGTACCTGGCCCACACAAAGGGCAAGAGTTTCCCTCCCTCTTGTGGCCTGGGTGACCAGCAACTGCAGAGAGTTCAGAAAAGCATCTTCTTCAGTATAGATTAGTGGTGGCGAACCGAAGGGTGTAATACATCGAAAGCTCTAGAAGATTTGCCGTCACAGGTACATAGCGTAAGTAGCCAAGAGGGCAAAAACTTCAGGGAACTCTGATATTCTTGTTATTCTTTTATGTTTTTGTTGTTTTTGAACAAACTAAGTCAGGAAAGAATTTTCTTCATTGGGAAACTTCATCTTGACATTCCAGTGGTCATAATTCACGACTATTCTTGCATCCCAAGTGTGTGTTTCAGCAGAAAGAAAGCCCAATCCATTGAACATACTGTCGAATGTCTATCAACTGTAACTTTTTTTTCTTTTGCCAGAATTTTTTTTTCAAGTTTATGGGGAAAGATAGAAGTCTGGTTCTGTGGTTTAGATTGTTCCTTGTTTCTCCTTCTACAGTTGTGTTGCACTAGCCATTAATGACCCCTACAAAAAGGTGAACCAATCAGTCTATCCACATGAAATATAAACTGAATTTCAGGAGCAGAATTCCTGACTTTTGCGGTAATTTTATTAGTCAACCTGCAGAGGTTCTTGCTTCAGCCTTGGGAGACAGGCTCCCCTCTCACCGTGGCACTGTGGTCTGGCTGCTGCAGGATACTTCTGTCTTTACCTGTGCATCCTTTTCCTTCAGCAGACACTAACCTGCCTCCCTGTAGAGTATTACTTAGCTTCCTGTGTTAAGTGAAGTTTAAATGTTATAAAAATCATTCCTTTGGTTGAGTCAGACCAAGATACCCCTCCCTCGAGAATGATTTTTAGGTATCACTTTAGCAATGAAGTATTTTTCAACTTTAGTAACAGACTTTACACTACCCTTGGAAACTAAAACAGATACCATGGGATAAACAGAATGATTTCAGCAGTTGAGCCTGTGAAGGACCTAATATAGTGTAAAGAAAGTTTTAACTAAATTTCACATTAGAGTTGTGTCCTGCAATGGATGAGAAGGTTGCCACTGTGAAGTGATTTTTGTCCTTCAGAATGAATGTGGTTTTCATAGAGTCCAGTGTGACACTTAACTGAGCTAGACAGTGATAGCAAGACTGAAGTAAGGATCATTGTTGGATCTGTAGCACCATCTACAGAATAGATTGAGTAACGTCAACTGTGTGTCTCAAATAACGTGGCCACGAAGGTGTTGTGTGTATGTTTAGGGATAGCTGTATGTATATAGTAAGGCTTTGGTGCTACAACTAAAAAATTGTATGCTTGCAAAATGTTTTGTCAAACTTAAACCTTACACGGCTAGCGGAATGAAATGTTATTGTTATATTTCACCTGATTCTTTGTTAAGTTGATGAAATGAAGAGCCTATTTGATTCAAAAGTTCATTTTTGGAAGAAATGGTATTTGAGTTTCTGACTACTATGAGTAGACAGGCTTGGACTGAAAGCTAGTTTAATTATTTCCTTATTTATCTGTTAACTCTGCTGCTAGTATCTGTCTCCCACTGCCAGAACATAATCGACATGAGAAAAGGAATTCTGTTTTGTCTATATAGCCAGTACGTAAACAAATGTAGAACCATTCCTGTCAGAGAAGCAGGTTCTCCACTGTTTGCTATGAGAATGAGTAAATATCACCGCACTTTGCTGGTTTGAAGACCAGTTGTTCAAACACATTTGCCCTCCTCAGATCTTACTGTTTTTAAAACGAAGATCTCAGCATCTTCATTTGTTGTTCATTTGCCCTTCCTATCTGTCTGTTCTTATGAAAAATCAAGATAATGAAAGCAAAGTACTAATAAACTACAAGGAACTAGAAAATTTATGAATCTTTCCTAGAAGAACATTATTTTTTAATTTGTAGAGCTCTAGTAATGTAGAAAGTACATGACCCTGCATATGTAACCCCATTATTTTCTGGGGTAATTTTTAAAGAGTTTTTTTTTTTTTTTAATTGGTACCAGGGATCGAACTCCCGACTGCCTGCTTGCAAGGCAGGCGCTTATGCCGCTGAGCTAAATCCCCAGCCCCCGGGGGTAATTTTTAAATGGACATATCAGAGTTCTGATCCATATGGATTGGGGTTTTGATGATGTTCATTTTTATTAAAAATCGTACAGGTTATAGGAATGTGCAATCCTGTACATGTTAAAGTTTGACAGGTTCAGGCATTAAAACTGAATTGAATCCAGAGTAAAAGTTACTCAGTTTATATTGCCTTCCCTCCAGTTATCACCTGATAAGAACTATTTCTGATAGAATATCTTCTTTGACAGCAATAAAATACATACATTTTAATTGATCTGTTGTTATTTAAATAAAGGCATGAAGTACTAGCTTTTATAAAAATTTAAAAGGATCTAGACATATGATAATTGAAATAGCCTTAGTATATGTAAGTTAATTTTAAATAATTTTATATATATTCCACTTGTCTGTAAGACTGATTTCAGTTAAATGCTACTTATTAACTGTAGAGTTAAAATCCTGTGTACTATAGAAAGGTGTTTCAGCATAGTATAAAAATAGTGAACCTTTTAGCATCAATATTTTTTTCTATTGCACTCTCTTGTTAAGCTTTTTCTGAGAAGTAAATGGGGAAAACAATATTAAGGTGAACAGATTTACTCATTCACCATGTAAGAATAAAATCTTTGCTTTGTGTGGTGGTAGCATTATAGACAGATATATGCTCCCACAATTTGTATCTCTAAGAATGAGAACATTCTTGCTCATTTTATATCTGGCATACGGGCAGTGTCTGTGGCAGAGGGATCATTTGTCTGCAGCGCCTGCCTCCACAACAAATGGATTCTCTTTATTCTAAAAATGGGAGTATTTTAGATAATGGATTAGATTAGAATCAGTCTGATTGGAATTTGGAATCAGATAAATCTTAAGCACAAATTCTGGCTTTTCTACTGGACTTCTTCCTCTAACTCACCTTCTAAATATATTCAGATTCATCTATTTGTATTTCACACGCAGATATATTTAGGGAATGTCCATATACCAGGCACTCGTGTGTTATACTGTCAATCATAAACTAAATTGAAGAACTAAAGTGCTCTGGGGAGGTGAGTAATAATGCACTGAGGATAACACAGGTACAAAAAACAAACAAGGTAAACAGTCTGAGACACACGATGGAAGAAATGAGCAAGTTAATATTGCATAGAATTGAGAAAGCTCGTATTAACAAGACTTCCATGGAAAACTCCTTTGAGGAGGTGAACGCTATAGAATGACAAGGAAGAGAGAATGCACCATGGGAAGAACTGAGGGATGGGCTCCTGGAAAGAGAAGAAGGAAATGTAAAGCCACGAGGAAAAGGCCTTGGCATTTCTGAAGACAAAGTATGAGGGAGGGCTAGGAATTGGAGATGAAATAAGGAGGTGGATAGGAGGAAAGCTGGTCACCCAAGGCAGGATGCATGTCTTTTATTCCAAGAGCATTAGGAAACCATCTGAGAGCTTTAACAGGGAGGTGGTATATGATTTACATCTGAAAATGATTACTTAGGCAGAGATGTCTTGGTAACTATGCCTCCAGTGTCTCCCCTCATCTCCAATTCTAATGCTGTTGGCCTAATTGAGTCTCTCATGTCTAACCTTGTTTGTTTCCCTTCAACTATGTCCTTGAAAAATATGCCATGTGATCCAAAACATCCTATTAGTCTCCTGTTCAAATACTTGATGAATGCCCATTTTCTGCATACTGGTTGAAGTCTAAGCCCCTTAGCTTATTTGTCACCTCATGGATTGTCTTTTGGTACCCATTCCTCCCATTTTCTGCCTAGTACTTTTTGGTGGTCCAGGACAAAACTGCACTCAGATCCCTGTACCTCCCATCACTCTCCCACCTTCCCATGAATATTTCTTTTTTTTTCCTTTTTTTTAATTTAAATTTTAAAGAGAATAAAACAAAACAGAATAAAGCAAGTCAGAACAGAACAATGCAAGCAATACAGGACTTCAAAACAAGACAACAGGAAATCAACAATGGTTACCATGTCTCTCATTTTCTTCAAAATACCTGTGCATACCATCACACACAATAAAATCAAACAAAACAAAACAAAACAAAACAAAATCAATCAAAACAAAATAGTGAAAGCATTACAGGATTTCAAAACAAGATAACAGGAAATAAACAATGTCTAACATAATGGCTCTTATTTACTTCAAAATAGTTGTCCATAGTATCACACATAATAAAATCAAATAATACAAAACAGAATAAAACTAATCAAAACAAAAGAATGAAAGCATTATAGGACTTCAAAATACTAGGAAATCAACAATGGTTACCATAATACATCCTGTTATCTTCAAAATAGCTGCTCATACTATCAGACACAGTAAAATCTAACAAAACAACCCAGTAAAACCAAACCTAACAAAATTATGAAAATGATACAAGAACTCAAGCTAATAGGAAATTAAGAGTGGTTACCACTTTCCCTTTTTAGGAGTTTTTTTCTCCTATTATAATATCTATTGTGCTTTTTTGGATCCCACTAACTCTTTCAGTTTTTTTATGCTAGAGAGATAACATGGCATTCACCCATATAAGTCCAAACCATTTCACCCATGAATATGCTCTCCAGTTGCATCCATTTGCCTACAGGAGCCTCAAGATTATCCTGCTTTGTAGCTGGTGGACTTTCCATTGCATGAAAATGCCATGTCTTTCTTATCTATTCTGTGGATGGGCAACTTACCATTGCTTTTTTCTGGTCTCCTGTCATTAGAAACAATTGTTTTCTCTCCTTTGATTTTCAGTCTGTGGATTTCCTTTTAAGTTAAGCGTATTTCTTGTATGCAGCATATTGATAGATCTTGTTTCTTGATCCTCTCTCCTTGTGTTTCTTTTTATTGGTGAATTGAGACCCTCTATATGAATGGTTACAATGGGCATACATTGGTTCATCTCTGCCATGCTATCCTCCTGTTGTTGGCCCTCCAGTTATACCCTTTGTTCAATTGCCTTTCCTTTTTGGTGATCCTCCTCTGCTGCTGTTCCTGGAATCATGGTACTCGTTATCTCGCTCTAGAATGTCCTTCAGCACTCTCTGTAGGGCTGGTTTTGTTGTCATGAATTCCTTCGTTTGTTCTTTATCATGGAAGTATCTTAGTTTTGTATCAGTTTTGAAACATAGTTTTGCAGGGTAGATCAAACTAGGTTGGAAGTTGTTTTCTTTCAGGAATTGAAACACTTCACTCCAAACTCTTCTGACTTGATGGTTTGTGTTGACAAGTCTGCCTTTATAGGTGATCTGTTTCTTTTCTCTAACAACTTTTAATATTCTATTCTTGTGCTGAATTTCTGGAATCTTGATTATTGTATATCTGCCTGTAGATTTATTTTGGGTATGGCTAGTTGGAGTTTTATATCCCTCGCTTATCAGTATGCCAGATCTTTTCCCATGTCTTGGAAGTTTTCTGTTATTACTTCTGTAAATAGTCTTTTTATTTCATTTGTGTTGACCCCTGATTTTTCACTGATATCTATCACTCTTAAGTTATTTTTCCTTGCATTGTCTTGCAGCTTTTGAATTGTTATTTCCTGATTCCTTGTTATTTGTAAGAGATCTTTCCTTTCATAATCGCTAACTCTGATTCTGTCTTCAAGGTCTGAAGATTATCTTCAGTCTCTTTCAAGTGGTTTTGCCAGCTTTTGATAAATTTTTTAATTTCCTGGATATCTCTTTGAATCTGTTTTATGCATTGTAGTTCCTTCCTATATTGTTTATTCAATGTTTCCATCATATTTCTATGCTCTTCTTTTTTTCTAATCTATGTTTGCTTTAGATATGCTGAGCAATTCTTTCACTATGCCTGTGATTTCTTCTTTTACCTGAGACATTAGTTCTGATCTGATTACTTTTACAGTCTTATGAAGTTGTTTCTTTACTTCATTTGTTATCCTCTTGGGGATTTCAGGTGTGTTCCTTTCATTTTCTTCAAAAATATATCTCCCAGACTTCTTCTGTGTGGGCTAGAGGTCTGAGATTGTCTTTTGCTCCTTCATCTTGACATTCTCCTGGGTTGCCCCAACAAGCCACTTGTGGGGTCCCAAGCACCTCCCACATTGGCTGCCCCTCCACGGTGTAGGGGAATGGTACGGACACCTGGGTTTCTCTAAAGCCAGTTTCCAGAGGGGAGGTAGTAGGGTTTGGGGATGGCTTCTCCAGACCCGTGCAGCTACACTGAGCCTTCCCTGATGGCCAGGGCTGCATGGTAGCATGGCTGCTGTTGCTTCTCAGCCTGTGTGTCTACACTGGTATTCTCCTGATGGCAACAGGCACAGAAAGGTATGTTTGTCTGATTCTCCCAGTGGCTGCTGGTTGCCCTGGGGAAGCAAGAGTCTCCAATGGCGGCCTGTGGGCACATGAGGCATACCTGGCTATGTCTCCTTACCCATGCTGGCTTCCCAAAGGAAGCACGCCTTCTGATGGCAGTGGTGGGCACACAGGGGTGGATCTGGCTGTGTCTCCCTTCCCACACTGGCTGCCCACAGGAAACAGGCTGTCCAGCAGCGGCAGCGGTATGCAGGGGCAGATCTGATTGCATCTCCCTGCCTGCGCTGGCTTGCCTGTGAACATGTCTGCACCTCCCTATCTGCCAGTATGTGCCTCCTCTTCTGGGCTCACCTCATTTCTGAGGAGACTCTTCCGTCTCTGCAGTGCCCATCCCTGCAATCAGGACTCATAATGCTGTATGTATTTAATGCCAGTATATGTGTGTGAGTTTCCCAGAGGGCTTACTGGAGAAAGTGCCAAGGAGCCAAGCAGCCTTCAGTAAACACTGCATGGAGATTTTAGAGAAAGGTAACAGTGTGCATTAATGAGATCTTGTTGATCAAGTGCCAGAGAGCTAGCATAGTGACAGTCATTAGCAGGCCCTCAGTGCTAAGTAGGTTGTCATTCACAGTCATCTTCATTTTTTCTGTCTCACCAACTCTTATTCCTGTTTATCAGGGACACATCCTTTGCTCTGGGCATTCTGTTGCTGAGTCTTACAAAAAGAAGTCAAACCTGAGATCCGCCTCCAGAGGCTAGAAGTCTAGTAGAGGAGTTTGGACAGATTTATAACAGAATAAGCAACTATAAAAATGCATAGGAGAAAGGATAAATGAGGTAATAGGAAGACATGAAGTCTTCAAATGAAAAGAAAGTCTCATCTCATTTGTTTCTTAGGGAAAAAAGGCTGGAGAAAAATTTTGCATCACTAACCTTTCATTACTTTTCCAAAACATCCTGAAGTGTGCTTACTAATGTATTATGAGCGTCTCATAAATAAGTCATATCTTAAAATATGAAAACACAGTATTTTTTCATTTTTTTCTGCATACTTAATTTTCTGTGTTACTTCCAAGAAGTCTTATATACAGCTAGATATATTTATACAGCTGATAGGCCATAAACCCCATTATCCCTGTAGGCAGTTGTGCTTAATAGCTGATGAAAGTATTAACCATTTTTACAGCTGTAAAATATCTATAAATGGATTCTAGTTTCATAACATATTTTTGGTCAACACATTTTAAAATGTGCAAATATAATATAAAAATTAGATTTAAATTGTACAATAGTAAAAGTTTTTTAAGTTGGATCAAATACATAGACATTTTAGCTCTATCTTAATTGGCTTTACCAGCACATGTTTATAATCTACTTTCCTAACAAACTAAAACTATCTGATTGCTAAATATTCAAAGAACAATGATTCTTCCCAAGTAAGGAAATTTTAAACATTCAGATTCTGTGAACCATCAGTTTAAATACATATTACTCATCTTGTTATCAGGAACACTGATGTGTACTGTTTGATTTGAAAAGCACCATAGTCACTTGGAAGAGGCAAGGTCTCTTACATATATAAAGGAGATTTTAAGTAGTAAGGTTATGTGTTTCAGAAAATATGCTACAAACTATGTTATGCTCACTCATTCTCTGAGAGAACCTCCCAGTTCAGGTTTGAGTCAAGTCAGCCCTTAAAAAATTGGATAAGAAAAATAGATTTAAATAAAATTAAAAAGAGAAAAAATTGGCATAGTGGGTAAGAGGAAAAATATAGATATACAAATGGAAGCAGAGATAAGCATGTATGTGACAAACCACCTTCCCCTATCAAAATAGACTAAACCTAATTATTGGGTTAAAGGCACGCCCGTCAGACAGGCCAGTGGTGGCCAATTTTATATTGCTTCTTCTATAACCATCCTGAGCAAGAGAAAGGTCTCAGCAGCCTTTGTAGAGAGGCCCAAGTCTGAGAGCAGGACAGGAAAGGGAAGGAGACAGTGCCCGAAAAAAGGCATATTTCAGTCTTGGTGTTTTCAGGTTGCTTAAAGACATTTCCAAGAGGATGCAAACAGCAGCTAATCCTCTTCTCTGAAGAACAAAAGAAATGAAGTTACACAATTTGGAATAACTCCACAGCAATATATTTTATGCCTCCTCTCTCCCACCCTGTGCTGTGCCCCTGTTGAATGAGTTAAGATTATAAAATTGCAGTGATGCAGTGTGAGAAGATGCTAAATTTCCCCACGAAGTTTCTACAGCTATGTGAACACAGTCCAATAACTAGGCCAACCTATGTGGCTTTACTTAACTAGAGACACTGCTTATTTCCTGGTGTGGAAATACCTGATTATGGTGGTGAAATAACTTTGAAACCTGCTAGAATTTTATACATCAGGCACAAAATAATTTTGCTGTCATCTTGCTTGTTGTATAAAAATTTGACACTCCATTTTCATGTACATTCAAGGCAGAGGAAAAAGCTAACCTGTCTCACATGTACAGTAAGTACTGTGAAAAATCCTTGTCTCTATACTTTTCACAAAAATACTGAAGAAATACTTCTAATTTTCAAATCAAAGATTTAGAAAATAGAAATTTAGATAGATTGAGACCCTTAGCCTATGTAATATAGAGTAGGAAGCGTATAAGCTTGTTAATAATACAACAGAAAAATGAAAGCAGTTGACTCAGTATGCCTGGCCAGTGGTAGATTCTGAGTACATACACGTGCGTGCACACACACACATGCACAACTGTGAACAGGCAGGCAGGAGACAACACTAAGATAAAAGCCTGAAACCGAAAGAGCAACAAACTGGCCTAAGAAAGTGGTTGGGGGTGTTGTGTTGTACAAACAAGAACAGGGAGGAAATGAATAGAAGAAAAAGACAGTTTTGCCCAATTACATACTTTATAGGACTAAATAAACAAAAAGAGAGGGTATGCTTTAAACTGCAGTCTCGGGAATGAACAACTCAAAAGAATTCATGGTCTAAAGTAATATGGCTCGTGACTACCCAGATACACTCCTACCCCCTGGCCCCCTGCATATGTGTGTGATATACTGTGTACCCTTCATTTCAATGAAGCATGGACAGGAGCAGCCAAATATATTAGATAATATTAGGAAATTATAATCACCCTCAGTGTTAACACTGATGTTGAACTGTTCATGGGTAGTAGTTACTGCAGGCTATGATTAGATTAGTGGATGCAAATGGTAATTGTCACTGATGAATGATTGATGATGGCTTTATGTGTTTCATTCTGCACCCTTGGAAAGTGCCTCTGGCCCACCAGAAATCTAAGCTCTAAATAGAGCATGAGAAATAGTCTAAACTATAGCTATGGGACTGGTTTGTTTACTTGGGGTAAGTGGGTAAAGGGCATTTTCTCTGATATCTGTCTTCCTCAATTTATTTTTTTTTAACTAGAAAAAGAATTTAGGATCCCAGCATGGAGATTTAGAAAATCTAGACATGTTGTATTTCATACTGTTTCTCAAATAAAAATAGATCCTGAAAAGTAAGTGGCCCAAGTAAGTTTAAGAACCAGTGACCTACATTTTAAAAATACTTTAGTGACACTGTATTTCCTAAAGGTTTTCAACTGGCTAAATATATTATCTGATGTTCTTTAGATTACATCGCTTTTCAGCTTCTCTAAAGCCGTGTGTGTATGCATGTTTGTGTTTAAGGAAGGCACATTATTTGGTTATTCACTATTTGACTTCCTGATGAAAATACATGAACAATCTATGCTGGAATGAGAAAAAAAACCACAGAAGCATTAATGGGAAATTAAAGCTTCTACCCTGTGGAGATCAGTGCATTAGAAGTTTCATAAATGAATTTGGAACTTTTTTCTCTCTGAATCTAAAGATCTTAATCTAAGTTGCCCAGCCCATCTCATGCAGCGTTGTTCCTGTATTGGAGATTCCAACAAGTGAGATTGTCAAGAACTCAAACATGAGCACAACAAAAGATTACTTAGAATTTAGGATACTGAGAAATACATGTATTCCCAGAGTTCTTTCCTACTTCCTGGTGATCATCATTATCAGGAGAACGACAGAAATAGAAACTTGGAGGGTGGTGTGACCGAGCAGGAATAGACCTGAAATGAGGACCTGAGTTCTGGTCACCGTCCCTCAGAGGATATAGCCTCTAAAGCGTCCGCTTACTAATGTGACCACCACTGACGATGGCTAGCTCTGCTCCACTCTGCTTGGTGGAGGTCGCAGTAGGTTGTGTAAAGTATAATTCCAAACTAGAGGAAAAAGTCACAACCACAGTGAGAAACATACCCCGAAGAATGTAGTACAAAAAAAATAATTTTAGCAGCATAGGATTATTTCAGAATTCAGGGCCAGGGATTTAGCTCAGCAGCATAAGCGCCTGCCTGGCAAGCATGAGATCATGAGTTGGATCCCCGGTACCAATAAAAGAAAAAAATGGTGAACTGAGGAACTCTTTCAAAGATCACTATGTAAAATAACAACCTTAGTTACATTCCTACCACCTTGTTTTGAAGGACTGCATCATTGTTTTGGGCTCCTTGCTACTGTTATTTGTCTTTTTTGTTTCTTGTTTTTCTACTAATTTGTTTAGTTTTTCCCTCTAATGCAGAAAGGATAGAGGTACATGTAGAGGCTTACATATGCCTAGAACTTCTCCTAAACTGTTTATGAGAATCGATTGTATTACACATGATGATACGAACAGCTACTTTGAAGAAAAAGAGACATTATGGTAGCCATTGCTGACTCCCTATCATCATGCTGTGAAATCCAGTAGTACTTTTATTCTTTGATTAGAGTGGTTTTAGTCTGTTTTGTATTATTTAACTTCAACATACATGAAGGTATGGACAGCTATTTTGAAGAGAACAAGAGACATTACAGTAGCCATTGTTGATTTTCCTATTGTCTGGTTTTGAAGGCCTGTAATGCCTTCATTATTCTGTTTTGATCAGTTTTATACTATTTTGTTTTGTATGAATTCATTGTGTGGGAAGATATAAACAACTATTTAGAAGAAAACAAGAGACATTATGGTAGCCAATGTTAATCTTCTGTTGTCTTGCTTTGAAATCTGTGTCACTTACATTGTTTTGTTCTGATCTGCTGTGTTGTTTTGTATGGTTTGTTTTACTCTCTTTAAACTTAAAAATAATCAGAAAGATACTATGTGGAATGTACTTTAAAGTCATTGAGTAACATTTCAGATCAGCATGGATTCAAAATCATGGAGCCAAATTTTTGGGTTTGTTTCTTTAAAACCAATAGTTTAAAAACTTTTTTATTCAAATAGAATTTGATTTTAGAGGAAATCCAAATATTTACTAGTAGACAAGTAGGGAAAGAGTCTACACACACTCAAAAGCTCACAGAAAAAAAAATTAGCAATAAGACCACATGCAAAAAATGCATTAGCTTCTCTCTGTGTTTACTAAACATCATTTAATTTACCTCATGTCAGAACTCATCCCTGAAACTCTGGAGCATAAACAAGTTTAATCTTCCTACCACACGCTGGTGTTTGAAGTCAACATGTTTTCTCTGTGAAATTTTTCTAGATCAAACGTTATGCATTTCCTTAATGATTTTTCACGTGACGTCTTCTCCACATGCCTTCATCATGCTTTCCTGTGGACCTGCACTGGCTAGTCAGTGTCACTGTTAAAATGTCTTGGCAGAAATTGAACGCAGTGCTCTTAAGCTAGATTGAGGAGGCCATGGATCAGCGGTCTGCTGCTATCCTTTTAGAAACACCATAGGTGTGGTACAGTTGAACTCTGGCTTAGCTCCTTCAATGAGTCACGTAATAATACTATCAACCCTACTGAATTTGTATTAAACTAAATATCCAGTGTCTTCTCTATTTGAGATATGGTAAGTCAGGCTGACTCCGTGTTACTGATGTTTTAAATTTAATTGGAGAGCCAGTGTGGTGGCAGACTCCTGTAGTCCCAGCACTCGAGAGGCTGAGGCAAAAGGATCGTTTTAAGTTTGAGACCAGCCAGGGCTACAAAGTGAGCCCAAGGCCAACCTGAACTGCCTAGTGAGACCCTGTCTCAAAAATACAAAAAAAAAAAAAGTTTCAAAACAAGGTGATAGGAATTTAACAATTGTTGTTATATAGCATATCGTTACCTCAAAGTAGTTGCTCAGGCTACCAGATACAGGAATGCGAGATTGATTGAATATTATACTTTCCCTTTGAGCAGTTTCTTTCCCTTTTACTATATCTATTGTAACTTTTGGGCTTAATTTACTCTTCTAGTTTTTTTACATTAGTGAGACAATATGATTTTAATCCTATAAGTCTGATTTACTTCACTTATGAGTATTATTTCTAGTTGCATCAATTTACCTACAAAACCCTCAAGTTTATGATTCTTTATGGCTGAGTAGTACTCCATTACATAAAAATACCACATCTTTTTTATCCATTCCTCAGTTGATGGGCATTTAGGTTGTTTCCAAGATCTAACTATTACCAATTGTGCTGCTATAAACACAGGTGCACATATATCACTGTGGTATGATGTTTTCAGTTCTTCTGGGAATATGCCTAGAAGCGGAATAGCTGGGTCAAATGGAACCTGTAATGCTAGTTTTTTGAGGAATCGCCACACTGATTTCCACAGTGGTTGTACCAGTCTACACTCCCACTGACAATAGAGAAGGGTTCACTTTGCTCCACATCCCTGCCAGCATTTGTTATTGATTAATTTCCTGATGTTAGCCATTCTTTCTAGAGTGAGATGGTATCTCAGTGTTGTTTTACTTTGCATTTCTCTAATGACCAATGATGCTGAACATTTAAAAAACTTTTTTATTTTATTTTAAAGCAGACAAAGCAAAATAAAACCAATCAAAACAAACTGGTGTAAAAGATGCAGGACTTCAAAACATTACAAAATCAACAATAGTTACCATAATGCCCCTGATGTCCCCAAAATAGCTGCAGATAACTTCAGAAATAGTGAAAATCAAGCAGAACAGAATAGAATAGAATCAATAAAAACAAAACAATAAATGCAATAAAAGGCTTCAAAACAGCCAATAGTAAATCCAAAATTGCTACCATAATATATTTTACTATCTTTGAAATAGCTTCTCCTGCCCTTGGATGTGACATAATCAAACAAGACAAGAGAATAAAACCCAACCCAGCAAAACAATGGAAACCATGTAGGATTTTAAAACAAGACACAGGGAATCAACAATGGCTACAGCCCTCAACAGGAGATCCCCCTAGATGCCACACTGTGTACCGCTGTCCTTGGAACCTATGATCAGACCACTGGCCCTAGACCTGCAATGTTAGTGTGAACCAAAGCTCCACAGGCATCCAATTGCATTTCATTTCAATAGCTATTATGGCAGTCTGGGTTTCTCCGGGTAAGCCGGCCACTTACACAGGGTTGGCGGGGGGTGATAACTTATTTCTTGTTTGCCAGCTTGCATGCTGGAAGGGCATAGTCTGTTCATAGGCTGTTCATAGTCTGGCAGCGCCCCCTGCATGGCGCTGGTTCCCACACTGGGCTAGCTTGAACATTTGTTCATATATTTGCGATTTGTGTTTCTTCATCTGAGAATTGTGTATTTATCTCAGATGCCCATTTTTGGACTGGGTCTTTAAATTGATTTGACCCTTTAGATAAATGCTTATATGAGAAATACTGAGCCAAAAGTAATGAATTCTAGAAATCCTGTTGTATCATTTAATCACTGAGCAGTTTATCGCAAGCATCACTTAGGCAGCATACTTATTTATGTACTGATGACATGTCCGAGTGTAGGGTGGGTGTTATTTAAACCAGTCAATTCTTCTTTGCACAAGATACACTTACATGTTCGTTTGTTTTACACCGACTTTTTTGCATACTTTATTTGGTAGAAGGGTGGGTCCAGCGCATGTGGTCCCAGTCAGCTCAGTCCTGTGGCAGGCTTCCTAGATGTTCGGGGTGGGGGGCAGCAGTGGCAGTCCCAGCCACCTCAGGCCCTCTGCCACTGGTCCCTGCAGTGTTCCCTGTGGGCAAAGGACGGACCTAGCACTCCCGAGCAGCCCCGGCTCTCAGCAGGTCCCAGCGATATTCCCAGTCGTAAACATCCCAGGCTGAGCTGCCAGTCCCCATGGTGTTCCCTGCGAGCAAAGGGTGGGTCTACCAGTCCCAAACAGCCCGGGCCAACCTCCGGTCTCCGCGAGGTTCCCTGCCTGCATACTTTATTCGGAATGTTGTATTCACCTTTGATATTTGTTTCTAGGGAAATCTAATAAATTTTGGTTGTTTTCTTTTACTAATCCACATTTTACTTGTGGGAAATAACCTATAATTTTGTGCCACAACCTACAAAAGCTCTTATCGTAAGTATGATGGACATAATTTTTATACTTCTCCAGAACTCAGTGATGCTAATACAAAATGGACATATTGGGGACCCGGAGACCAAATAGCAAAGGAAGTACCAAAAAGTCCGCAAAAGGGAAAACTGAAAAATGAAGAAATGTTAGAAGATTAGAGAGAAAAATTCTGTATTAAGAAATGGAAAGACAAAACAGGTATCTTCTTATGACCAACTATTCATAATACAGAAATGGTAGAACTTGGAAGAAAAGAATGAAACTCAAAAGGTTCCGATAGTGATCACTCATTATAATAATTCTATGGGTGCTGTTGCCAGAGTTGAGCAACATCTAAGAAGCCATCCTGGAATCAAAAAGCAACGAAAAAATTAATATAAAATATTTATACACCTTCTGGATCAAACAAGGAAACTTGTTTGTTGCTTATTCAAAATAAGGGGGTTCAAAAGATCATTAACACTTAGGTTAGGCATAATAGACCAGATGATTGAGATATATAGAACAGTGAAATGCTAACCAGTACATCCATCATCAGTGTCTTCATCCTCAGATTTAGTATTTTATTGCCATTATACCACCAGAAAAAAAGGAAAGTCCAGCATGACAGTATAGGGTGTTTTGTTCAAGTAAAGGCAATAATGCAAAAAAAAAAAAAAAAAAAAAAATTCGGAAAGAGATTAGACACCACTGTCAAGATTGTATTATGTATGAAATATTTTAAGATATACCATACACAGAAAAATTACAGAATAAATTTTAAAAATTTAAATTTTGTATTTCTTGTTATATTATCTTATAAAAATTAGTGAAAAATATACAATTTTTAATCATCCTATATTTAAATAATCAAATCGGTTAGTGGTTACCAGATAAGTTCAGGGGAAAAAAGTCAATTGATGGGCAATATTCTTTGACCTTAGGCTCCTGTTGCACTCTTTGTGTCCATTTCCATTATACATGGGATTACTTCTCCAAAGATGCCTTCCCTGAAAGCATATCCATCAGAATTCATTCGGCAAAAGAGCAAAAGTCCAGAATCACAGCAACTTCAGAGGGACTTGAGAGGGACTGCTTTCTCGGGTGAATGTCAGAGTCACTCTGGGCATCCATCTGGGACACTGGATCCTTCCACTGGCCACTCACTCCACCATTTCCTGGAGAGGCGTTGGTACTGGAGGTCAGAGGTGGCAGCGGGAAACCCCTCCTGTTAGCATTGCATGGAGAGCGGAGAGCTCCAGAAGCATCAGCCACCTCCTTGAGGAAAACTCCTAAACTGCTTTACAAACTATACATGCCTGCTTAGCTAGAAATTTCTCTTACGGATTCTTTTGGCTGCAGAGGAGGCCGAGACTCGTCTCTATCCCAGGAACTATGCGTGTAGCTAAAATAACAGTGGCTTTAGTATTCTTTACAAGAGAAAAAATGGACATTGGAAGACTACACACAGTTTCTGCCATTGACAGTTGTTTTCTCCCATCTAAACTCTCAGGACCTAAGGACTATAGTCAAACTGAAAAAAAATGTGAAAGATCACTGAATATGTTTTGACTTGAACTTAAAAACTTATGAAGCATATTTTTCCATCAGTGTCAACTTTCACTGTGCCACTTGGGCCCCAAATTTCAAAATCTATTCACTAACTTAAAGTCTGATAGAATTTATAAGGATTATATAAGTCACCACCAGACAGCTGTTTGCCCAACTCTCCATAGCCCACATCTGTCAACACCGAAGCTTGTATTCTATGCCGCATGACATCTCCCGCCATAAAGTTTGTTTGAACAGCATGGTGAGTTTCAGATAAAGATTTTCATGGAAGTTTTGTGTCTGTAGCACAAACATATTAAAGTTGTGATTTTGTATACCCAGAAAGCCACATAAAGCCTCTCACTTCAATTAAATTCATGATTTTCAGCACATTTTGCATAAAGATAAAATTGATTCCCTTATATCAAAAGGACCCTAATAATCTGAGTATTTTAAAACACCTGATCATTACTCAAAGATATTCTTTGTCAGATGCCTGTTAACTGGGTTTTTTTTTTTTAGCTTATTTGCTTTTACAGGCCTCCCATTCCATTTGAGGATGAAGAAAATGCTGTGAACAGGTTTCTCCTGTCTCTTGAATTGAAATCTCAGTTCTGTCAGAAAGCGAGAACTTCAGCGAGTGAGATGGAGTTCCTTCCTCACCAGTTCTGCACACAGGGCTCTGGGTACCACACCTCTCCTTACCTGCCCCATAATCCACAGTGAATGGCCTGGCTGTTTGAGTGCAGCTGTTTGACAAGGTGGAAAATTCAACTTCGGGAGGAATTAGACAGAATGCAGAAACCCAAAGAATGTAAATGAATTGGAAACCAAATGCTATTTTGACACTTGAAAACATCTTTTGAAAAGATGTTCATTTGCTTTAGCTCAGTGGCACTAGCACCTGCCTGGCAAGCATGAGGTCATGAGTTTGACCCCCAGTACCCCCCAAAAAAGATGTTCATTTACCCAGATATAAATTTGGTTTATGTCCAGTACATGCATGTACAGTATATCATGCTGGGGCTCGTTACTGCTCAATTTCTTTCTGAAACTTATTTCATAGCTCTTAGAGCTAAATTCACAACTCTGATCAGAGTCTAGAAATAAAGAACAATTCTACCTACATTTACTTTTTTTTTTTTTATGGGTACCAGGAATCGAACTCATGACCGCATGCTTGCAAGGCAGGCGCGTACGCCGCTGAGCTAAATCCCCAGCCCCTACGTTTACTTTTCATAAAGCCATTTATCATGTGAATATATCTTCATATCTTTTTTTTCCAGGCACTACAGACTATGTTTCTGCTGCACTTGCCATTTCTATAATTTTTGTTTTGGTTTTTGAAGTTTTCTGCCTTTTGATTGTAGTAAAACCTGATTCATAAAACTGTTTCAGAAAACAATGTCATTTATCTGATCTGTTTTGAAGAAATTACCACATTGTCCTAAAAATCAGTTATAGTAATGACCAGTGTTCATGGGACTCATAATCCATGGTGTTTCAGGTTTAGTTCTCTGAAATACTGAAAGAAGAGAGGAAGACAGATATCCCTGGGTTGTGGGTGATTGTCTGTCTGTCTGTCTGTCTGTCTATCTATCTCTCTCTCTCTGCCCCCTTTCCGGCCTCCCTGTTCCTTTAATTTTTTCAAGTACCAAGAACCATATATTTTCATTTTTATAGCAATCCAATTATCATTCATTCTGCACAGCTTCCCCTGTTCTAGCATTGGTTTTTATTTAACAGTGATTGTTTTTCCACTTCTATCCAGGAGCATAATATACTACTTCATAAATTAGCTTCTAAACTAACATGCCTATTTAAAAAACATATGACCCTGTTTTTTACAAAACAAACTGCCCACATGCACACCCTATATGCTGTTCCTATTAGGATTCTCAAGGGAAAGCTATTCTTATTATGAGCAGGCTGGGTGGGCCAACAGGCTCTTGAAGTTGTGTTTTAGCTTTAAAAAAAGTCTACTTAACTCTAGCCTAGGAATAAAAATGCAGTGCCTCAACCTCATTCTTTCAGTGTTGCCCTAAAGAATTCAGAAATGGGACTATCAAAGGATATTTAGAAGACTAACATAATGTACATCAAATGAAGACTGACTTTGGAAAGCGTGCCTCAGATAAAAAGAACCTTAATGAAACAAGAAAAAGCAGGGAAGGTCTAACTTTTTCATACCTCTGCATTGTCTGTGTATCTTCGAACATTAAAAGTCGTTGAGTTATTCCTTTATTGTTGTTTGCAGCCCTTGCATTGATCTTAGAGAAGCAAATGGGGCAGTTAAAATCTCATTCTGAACTGGAACAGCCTGTGGATTGATCGGTAGTAATGGCAAGGTGGCTAAGGAGGAAAGTCCATGCTTTATTTCTTATTGACTAAAAGTACCTGTCCAATTAGTCTGTCCCACGTAGGGAAACAGCAATCGTACCCTGTTGAGTGATGCAGACACAGAGGTTTTGTGTTTTTGTGGAGACAAGAAAACTCCTGTTCCAAGTTTATCACCACTAATTTCTCAGTTGTTTTCTGAACTCTATCACTAGACACTCACTCATTCCAACATTTCAGTTCAAGTTAGAAAGTCACTCCTTATGCGCAGCTCTGGGAACTGTAAAGTGCTCAAAACTTAGTACAAGAACCACCCAGGAAGTTTTCATTTAGATGATGGATACACATTTTTTTGTGTATAAGAATGTATTATTTTATGGTTTCTTTAAACATAACTAAAATCAAACATATGAGTAAAGCAAAAATCATTTAAAAGTTTAAAATTGGGGGGAAAAACCTTATATGCTGTGCAGAAGAGATCCATTTAAAGCAAAATGATACCAAAAACATTAAACATACTGGAACCACTAAGAGTAATTCTTGTGATTTTTATGATACAAAGCAAAATTCATGATAAAACTTGTGAACAGAGATATAAATAAGAATGTATGCACAGAGTATAATGAGAGTGTAAGCAGGTACCTAAATACTAATGAACCAAAATCCATATATTACAGAAAACTGAAAAAAAACTGATAGACAATAATGATTACAGACTTTAATTAGCCTATCAGTTTACTGCAGGTTAAGTAAAAAGGATATGCAAGATATAAATTAAAATTAAAAACTATATAAATGTGTATACACACAAACATGTATGTTCACATGTATATATGTGTGTGTGTATGTGTGTGTGTGTGTGTGTGTATGAAATACATTACATATATGACTAAAACCTGCATGGTAACGGACAATACCTAAACTGTGTGTGTGTGGGTTGGGGTGGGTGAAGGTGGTAGTGGTTTGCTAGGGATATAATCCAGGGAGAACTATTTCATTAATTCTCATTAAACCTTAGAAAATAACTATTAAATGAAAGAATATCAGTTTCTTCCATAAAATAAAAAAGTATACCCCACATTCTGACCTATCACAAGAAAACACTAATAATTTATAAATTTATAACATTTCCTAGAAAGAAAAAAATTAACATAAATCTACTCTTAAGTCGGGGGACATAATTTTACATTATAAGAATTGAAAATAGTTCTGTGTGTCACAAAACACATTGTAAAACTTGTTTAGGAAAATGTATAGCTTTTAATATTTACAATCGAAAAGCGAATGAAATGAATTTCTAAAAATTTAACACAAAAACTATGAGATTGTATGTAATAGATAAATTCATGCATTATTGTCAACTCAAGGTAAAGGTGTTTCCTCAAGTGTGTCTCATTTGTGATGAAAAACATTAGAAATCTCCCTTCTAACTTTTTCGAAATGTACAATACATTTTCATTATCTATACTCTTTCAGGTCTCATACACCACCAGAATTTCTTACTCCTAACTATAAAAATGTGACTATCAACCATCCTCTCACCCATCCTTCCTTCTTCCTTATTTTACTAGCTTCTTGTAACCTAGAAATAGTTCATAAATTGTTTAAGAAGATTATTTTCTATATGTCTTTCTGAGCCTGGATTGTTGATATCATGATGTAATAACCTCCATGTGCATCTAAGTTGTCACAAATAACAAGATTTTATATGGCCAGAGTAATCCATTGTGTAAATGTATTACACTTTCTTTGTCTATTTTTCAGTTGATGAACACTTCAGCTGTCTACATGCCTTGACTGTGATGAACACTGCTGTAAACGTGGGGTGACATGTGTCGATGGCCTACTGATTTCATTTACTTGGATATTTACCCCATCGTGGGATTGCAGTATCATATGGTTGTTCTACTTGTAATTTTTGAAGCACTCCACACTCCTTTCCACAGCTCTATTCTAATTTACCTACCTTCCCCTTAACAGGGAGAGAGATCCATCCCTTTTCTCCTCATATGTGCTGACATTTATCTGATGTCATTTTGATAATGTCCATTCATAGTGGAATAAGGTGATCTCATTGTGGTTTTGATTTGCATTGCGTGATACTCAGTGATGTTAAAGCATCTTTTCAGCCATTTGCAGACAGGGGGTGGGGTAGCAGGGGGGTAGAGAGAACAAGGCCACACCTGCAAGCAAGCCCAGTCTGGGAACCAGCACAATGCACGGGCCACCACCGAACTGTGAATAGCCAGACCCTAGCTCCTTCCAGCACATGGGCTGGCAAACAAGAAGTACCAATCATCACTCCCACCCCCAGCCCCACCTGTGTAAGTGACCAGCTTATCTGCAGAAACACAGGCTGTGATGACAGCTGTTGAGGTGAAATTCAATTGGATGCCTGTGGTGCTTTGGTGTTTCACTGCCATTGCAGTCTAGGGCCAGTGGTCTGATCACAGGTTGAGAAGATAGCGGTACGCAGTATGGCATCTCAGGTGACCTCCTTCTGAGGGCTGTAGCCATTGTTGATTCCCTGTGGTCTTGTTTTAAAATCCTATGTGGTTTCCATTATTTTGTCGGTTGGGTTTTATTCTCTCTTGTTTTGTTTGATTATGTCAAATCCAAGGGCAGGAGCAGCTATTTCAAATATAGCAAGATATTTTATGATAGCAATTTTAGTATATGTGCTGCTGAAGCGAGCACTACGATAGCAATTTTGGATTCAATGTTGGCTTGTTTTGAAGTCCTTTATTGCATTCATTCTTCTATTTGTATCATTTCTATTCTGTTCTGTTCTGTTTGATTTTTACTATGTCTGAAGTTATCTTCAGCTATTTTGAAGACATCAAAAGTCATTATGGTAACTATTGTTGATTTTGTAATATTTTGAAGTCCTGTATATTTTGCACTGGTTTGTTTTGATTGGTTTTATTCTCTTTAAAATTAAAAAAAAAATTTAATTTAAAAAATAAAGCATCTTTTCATATAACTTCCATTTTTTAAATCTTTGAGAAATATCTGTTTACATGTGTGTATATGTTAACCCCTTATCAGATGCATAGTTTGAAAACAGTATTTTCTTTCATTCTGTGGGTTTTCTTTTTACTCTGCTGCTTGGTTCCTTTGCACTACTACTTCGATGTCATCTCACGTGTCTTACCTTTGCATCTGTTTCCTGTATTTGTGGGGTTTATGTGCAAAACAGTCATTACTGAAACCAGTGGTGTATAGATTTTCCTCTATGTTGACTTTGTAACTAGTGAGAGAAATGGATATAGTTTCTCATTCTTCTGCATGTATACATCCAATGCTCTATCACCATTAATTGAAAACACTGTTCTTTCCTCAGTGAAATTTGTTACTGGAAATAAGCTGGCATCTGATGCATAGGTTTACTTCTACACTCTCCAATCTATATGCTTGTTTTTATGCCAATACCATACTATTATGATTACTGTGGTTTTGTGGTTTAAAGTCAGGTGATATAATACTCTGGGCTTTGTTCTTTCTACTTAAGATGGTTTTGATTATTTGAGGTTTTCTGCAGTTCTATATGAATCTTAGGACATTTTTCTGTTTCTGTGGAGAATGTCATTGGTATTTTGATGAGCATTGCATTGAACCTGTAGATGACTTTGGGTGGTATGAACGTTTTCACAGTATTGATTCTTCTAAACCAAGAAGTCTACATCTTTCATCTTTTTAGTGTGTGTCCTCTTCCATTTATTTCCTCAATATTTTACAGTTTTCTTTATCCCTTTGGTTTTTTGTTTGGTTTTTTTTTGTTTTGTTTTGTTTTGTCTTCTGGGAGTGTTTTGTAGCTACTATAAATGGTAAAGAGGATTCTTTCCTTGATTCCTTTCTTAGATCATGTGCAACTGACATAAAAATTGTTACTGGTTTCTGTATGTTTTGAACTCTGCAGCTTTGCTGAGTTTTCTTTTAGCTAGTTCTAATAGTTTGCCAGTGGAATCTGTTAGATTTTCTTGTGTAAGAGCATATCGTCTGTGAACAATGAAAATTTGACTTCTTTCTTTCCAATCTAGATGACTTTTTATTTTTTTCTCGTCTATTTTTTGTGATTAAAACTTCCAGTACTATGTTGAATAAAATTAGTTACAGTGACTGTCTTGTTCCAGATCCTAGAAAACTTTCAGATTTTCACTATTTACTATATTAACTATGGCTTTATTATAATATGGCCCTTATTGTGTTGATGCACATCCCTCTTATAACTAATTTCTATCATTTTATTATGAAGGGATTTAGCAAATACCTTTTCTATATCTATTGAAATGTCCATATGATTTGTATTCTTTTTTTTTATTTTATTTAAAGAAAAAAAAAACAGAAAAAGTAGAAATAATACATAATTTCAAAAAAACAAACAGTAAGAAATCACTAGTTGATAAATTACATATTGCCCTCTTGAAATAGTTATTCAAGTTACAAAATTAAAGCACACAAAGTGGACATTCAAACAGTGAGGCTGCAAACAGTTCTGTTCAACGATCCAACAAAAACTTAGTAACATATGGTTATCAATCCTACACACTTAAACATACATGCAGTTATATCCTTTAGAGCACTTCCTTTTCCTCTTTTTTACAATAGCAATTACACATTTTGGATTTTATTACTCCTGCATTTATTACTTTTTATTTATTTATTTGTTTGTTTGTTTGTAGTTTCTTACCTAAATTTATTTTCTGGGCACTTGGTGGATTTTCAGAGAAAAAGTTTGGTGAGGAAAACAATAGAATCAACACACATTAAGATTTAACTGCTATTTTCCATGTGTAGACAGAATTCTTATTTTTGTAATATATTCCTTTTTTGTCTTTTTTATTATTATTATTTTGAAGGTAGTAAAATACAATAGAACAAGATGGAACCAAGCCAGTTGAGACAGTGTAGTGAAATTGGTACAGAACTTCACGGCAGATTAGCAGGATAACAGTAATAGTTACATAGTATATCTCATTATCTTCACAGTATTTGTTCTTTCAATCAAGTATAACAAAATCAAAGGGAATACAAAACATTATAGAACTTATCAAACCAGAATATTGAATAGAGCAATACCATTAATCAGAACACAGCAAAACAGTGATAAAAATATTTGCCTTCAAAGAGATGGCAAAGGAAATACCTCCTATTTTCTATATTGCATATGGTCAACCTCCTAAGAGATGCTCAGACTTCTGGCTCCCACTTGCTAATGGGGGGTCAGGGGGAGATGGGATGTTTGACTCTCAGCCCGTGTGCTGGGAGACTCATAGCCACTTACCAGGGCGGCTGGCTACTTGCTTCATGATTTATATTCTTCATTCTGTCTCTGTACTGGTTTTTATGTTGGACTGTCTTAGTATCCTTGATAGAAATCCAACTTGATCACCGTAAATAACCTTTGCAATCAGCTATTAGATTCTGCATCCTATTACTTTTTGAGGTTTTATATATTTGTTCATTAAGGAGATTGGAGTTTCCTTGCTGTGTTATTATCTGGTTCCAGTATCAGAGTAATGCCATCCTTGTAGGACGAGTTTGGAATAATTCCTTCCTCCTGAATTTTTGAGCAACTTGAGAAGAACTGGTGTTAATTGTCATGTAAATGTTAAAATTCATAGTGAAGCCATGTGATCCTGGGCTTTACTTTGATGAGAGATTTTTTATTATTATTATTCACTCTTGTTAACTTCCATTTGTTCAGGTTATCTATTTCATCATCATTCAGTCTTGGTGTGTTTTATATGTTAAGGAATTTGTCTGCTAGGTTATTAGAATTTTGTCTACTAATGTTCATAATAGTCTATAATGATTATATTTTTCTAGTATCAGTTGCAGCATCTTCTTTTTGAGTTTATTCTGTTAGACTAGCTAAAGGTTTGTCTATTTTATCTTCAAAAAACCAGCTTTTCATTGCATTATGTTTTGCATTATTTTTAAAGACTATTTCATTTAGTTCTGCTCTGATTTCTGTTCTTTCTTTTATTAATTTGGTATTGGGGTAACTCTTGTTTTTCTAGCTCCTTGACGTACAACAGAATCTTTCCTTGAATTCTTTCTGCTTTTGGCATAAATTTTTATTTCTCTATTTTTTCTACCTTGTACTGTTTTGATGTTTCATGTAAGTTTTTTTATGTTTCCACTATCATTTGTTTCAAGAGATTTTAAATTTTTAAATTTTTTTCCTTAATACATTAGTTGTTCAAGAGTAGGTTGTTCAGTATCCATGTAATTGTATGGTTTCCAAAGCTTTTCTTGTTATTTATTTTTAGTTCTATTACATTGTGATCAGTAAAGGCACTTGATAAGATTTCAGTATTTTAAAATTTATTGGGACTCATTTTGTGGCCTATTACATGATAGAGAGAATTTTCAGTGCACTATGGAGAAGAATCTGTATGCTGGATGTTGGATGGAAATTTTGATAGCTCTGTACTTACATTTGGTTAGGTCCAGTTGACTTAGGGTAGAGTTATGCTGCTTATTGATCTTCAGAATGGATTATCGGTCTATTATCGAAAAATTTGATCTTAATATCTTCATCTGTTACACTAGAGTCTGTTTCATCCTTTAGATATGTTAATATTTTGTATGTTTGATGCTTTGATGTGGTATGCATACACATGACACATACGCATTTTTAATAGTTACTCTTACTCAGTTGACCTCTATATCATTATATAATGACCTTCCTTGACTGTTGCTTTTATTTGAAAGTATTTCATCTGGGATAAATAAAGCTACTCTTGTTTTTTAATCCTATTTACATGGAATGTCTTAATCTATCCCTTTGTTTTTAGTCTTTGCTATAAGGAGTTTATAGTAGGGTCTTTTATCATTTACTCATTGTATATCTTATAATTGGAGAACTTACTCTCCAATTATTAATAGGTACTGTTCTGTTCCTGCCATTTGTTACTTGTTTCCTAATTTTTGTTTTGTTTTCTCCTTTACTTATAGTCTTCTCTAAATGTTTCTCTAGTAGCGTGTTTTAATTCTTTGCTTATTGTCTTCATTGCATTATATGTTTTTGCTTTACAGTTACTATAAAGCTTAAAGAACATCTTTTATTATAACAACGTATATTAAAATAAAGGCAACTTAGTATTGATTATATATACAGGAAAAAATTTTAAATGAGAAAAAATACTATTAAAAACTCTTTACTTGCGTGCCATTTCTCTGTGTATTTTAAATTTTTGATGTAGCATTGTATATCTGTTATCTTTATCTGAACATATTAATATAGTTATTTTTAATTGTATTACTCTTTAGTCTTCATATTAAAGATCTCTAACATACTATGGCGTTCTGAATTTTCCTGTATAGTTACTTTTCCTCGTGAATTTTATACTCTGAAGTTTTTTACTCATTATTGTCTCCAGTTTGAAGAAATCTGCTTAGCATATCTCATAGAACTAGTCTAATGATGACAGATTTTCTCAGCTTTGTTCCTCCAAGAGTATTTTTAACTCACCTGCAAAGTGCACCTTCGCTGGGTTCAGTATTATTGCTTGAAGGCACCTACAGCATTGTGAAAGTCTCAGTGTCCTCCCTTCTGCCTTGTAATGTTCTGCTGAACAGTCTGTAGTCAGGCAAATTTGTATGCACCTGTTTGTTTTCTCACTTGCTGCTCTGAGAATCCTGTTCTGTCTTCAATCTCTGAGATGTTTATGATAATACATCTCAGGTAGACTTACTTGAGCTAAATCCAACTAGTGATTGTTGACTGTGCTGCATCTGAATATTTCTATCTTTCTCCAGCTTTGGAGACCTTTCTATTACTTTCTCTTTGAATAAAATTTCTATCCCTTTGGCATTTTCAAGTCTCATTTAAAACCTAGTCATCCAAATATTTTGGTTTTTTTACTGCTGCATTAAAGATCCAATCAGCATTATTCATTCCTCCACTTTCTTTTTTTCCACTCATTTAACTCTGTGTTTTTAACTAGCCTTTTATTTCACTGCTTTATTCTTCTGTTTGACCTGTTCTGCTGCTGATTTCTTGTAGCATAGTTTTTAAGTATACTTTTCAACTCAACGATTTGTTTGATTTTTTAAAATTACTTCAAGCTGTTAATTTTCTATAACTATTGAATTATTTCTTGGAGTTTTTGTTTTGTTGTTTTGGGGGAGGGGCCTTAAAGTTTCCTTAAAAGAGCTATTTTAAATTATCTGTCAAAAAATTCACACATATTCTTACTATATAGTTTGTTTTCTCACACCTTATTTTGTCAATTGCTTGAGGTGCTGGTTGCTTGAAAGTTTTTGATGCCCGCTGGAGTGCGTGCACATGTGTTTATTTTCATGTTCATGGGCTGGCTTTGTTTCTGCATATTAAAAATTCTAAGCAGGTTGCTAATTTCCTCTAAATCTGTGGGCATTGCTGCTACTTCAGCATTAGATGGCACCCTAAGTCCAAACTTGCTGTAGGTTCCTGGCTGCTGCATTGTCCTTGTTTCAGCACCAGGAGATACTTCTGTCCTCAATTCGTCCCAAATCCACAGATAGTGTATTACTCAGGATGAATGGGGGGTGTCTGATAAGGACAGTCGGTCCCTACAAGCCTCTGCCAGGGACCAGGACAGACCCAGATGCGTCAGTCACAGTCACTGACTCTGGTCAGTTACTCAAGGGTTCTGCTTGGCAGTGGACTGCATCATGAAAAATCTGGTCCCAGGTTCCTACACAATGACCTGGCACCTACCTCTCTTCTTTCCTCAGTTGAACAATTTCTCCATGATCTGCTGCCTTGAGTTGCACGTGGGATGGGGTGGTGTTACCAAGGCCACCAACACCTGAGGGCTGCATTACCCCCAGAGCCCACAGCCTACCTTTGCAGCATGGGGGCATGACTAAGAACCATGGTGCTCAGATCACCTCTTTGCTCCTCTGGGGTACTCAGACTGGAGAGCCAGTGTAGGTCCATGAAGTGCGAACACTCACAACAAGAGAGATCAATACAGTGCCAGTCTGAGGCTAGTGGGCTGAAGCTTCCTGCAGAGTCCCTGTTGTGAGACCATGTGGAGAGGTTGAAGAAGCTGGAGTCTGAGGTCCACAAATGATGGCAGTAGTAAAATACATACGTGCTCAAACAGAACGAAGCTTGCAATTGTAGGCCAACTTCCTGTGTGTGTGTATTTCATACAGGCTACAAGCCTGTTGTATGGTACCATTCATGATCAGTGTGGATACACACACACACACACGCACACACACACACACAGGCACGTTGTTGGGCTATATGCCAGTCATTTTGGAACACTCCTACAGACATACCCAGGAGAGTACTTTAATACTTGCTATAGGTCTCTTATCCACTCAAGTTAAAAATTAAGATTAAGGGCTGGGGTTTTAGCTCAGCAGCATAAGCACCTACCTGGCAAATGCAAGGTTGTGAGTTTGAGTCCTTTTTTGGTACCAAAAAATAATAATAATAATCAATATTAACCATCACATATAGTCAGTATTAAAAAGTCAGTATCAAAGGAGAAATTACAAATTATAAAATTGTCAAGCAGTCCAAACACTAGTTCTTAAAAAGAGGGACAAATTCCGTTAATCAACAGAACATCAAGACATAGAAAAGAGGCTACTGTGTTCTTGCACAGAGGGCTGCTCTGATGCAGTAGATATATTTCTTTTCCTCCTTTCGCTTGGTTCAAACTTGTTGCTCCAGGCCGGTTTCTTTTCCTACTCTTAATCAATATAAAACCTTGCTACCAAGAGGAGGAAAGGGGTGGGGAGACAAAGGAGAGGTGCGGGGATGGAAACTAAATTTAGAAATGAAACGGGCACAATTATACTGCAAATTAAATGAATAATAAAATTTGTAATCCAAATGATATTTTACTATGTAAGTACTTTGGTACTTACAGTACTTATACTGTGTTGTCTCCAACCCATGGATTTGACTCTGAAATTCTTAGTGAGAGCAAAATCAGAAAAGAAATGTAAAAGATCCATGCTCTTTTAACATTTCAAAATATTCTATAAAAATTAAATATTATAAGCAGCTGACTACATTACAAATATATTCCTACCCTTCCCTCTTGAAATGGATGTATCATATTGAAGAAGAAAGTTTCTTTGACAAGCAATTTACTTGGGAAATGGATTTACCAGTGAGATGTAAAAGTACATACACTGTGATCGAACTGTGTCAAAAAATGTTTATATGCATTAAGGGCTGGATATAAGAAAATACATTAAATTAAGGGAATGAGACGATAGGTGGCTTTTTCTGTTTATCAAGCTGTCCAGAATAGTGTTTTTGTAATAATAAATATGCAGAATAAAGTCTTTCCTATATAAAATCCCAGATTTTTAAACAGGTCTATTTTCTTGCTGCCTGTAATGGAACAAATATATTCTACCTGTTAGTATCAAACTGTAAATGTGAAATGGTGTCAAGTTATTTCTTCATAAACCACCTAAAATGAACCATCCCCTTAGTTCAATGCTTACTCTTTGCTTGTCATTCTTTACCAAATATTACAGCAATTCCTAGCCTCATGGGAAGGCAATCAGATAAGAAATCTACAGTATAAATTACTTCT